>KV428008.1:0-15487 GCA_001632355.1 Sistotremastrum suecicum HHB10207 ss-3
CGTCTACTCGATGCTGGAGGGGGTGTGTAACGGTTATGGCCTCCGGATTAGCCGAGCATAGCCGTTACGGTCTCGTATGGACTGTTTCTCGTAGTCGATCGTAGAAGTCAAGTATTTATTCTCCGATCGTCTCTAGTATATAAAGTAGCTACTCTGCGCATGTACCTACTTGAGCTCTCTGTCCTCTAATCGACTGTCCTTTGTGTCTGTCAATATCCGACTGCATCAAGACTTCGCTTATTCGCTAGAGACTCTGTTCGGTCAAGCAAGAATATAGTCACCGTCACACACCCCCAGTAAGCCTGATTTAGTTCTTGCTGTCTTGTCTTGAACCTGCCTATAACAAGTCCTCATATTTTAGGTCACCACCATCTCCACCAATGAGACAGACATCCAGTAGCGGCCGTCAAGTTCGCTGCATGATCGATCCTTTCCCTCTCGATTAGACGCGTTGGCTGTCCAGAGCTGAAGATGCCAACACTCGCCTGGAGAATACTCAAAGCAAGAGCAAGGCTTCAGAGTCGAACCCTGACTTGTGAGTTATGGATCCTCATCATGTGTTCCAACCGTCGATGCTGAGACATTCCGGTAATAGGCAGGCTCGGACTTCAAGAAACCTGGTTCTTCAGCAACAATTTCTCGCATCCACCTCGAGACTCTGTCATTCCTCGATCAGCCAGCGCAACTAGGATCTAATGGGTGTTCATAACCTTACCCCGTCGATGACTTCTTGACCCACGTTTCGGCAGTTTACGTCATTGCAGCTGCGACTGTCGAATGAACGACAGATCATTCGGCTCACAGATCGACATGCATCGGATTCGGCGTCCTTTCGCCCACGGCATCTTATGAGCGCGATGGATGCCAGAACTATGTCTCACCCTTCTTTTAATAGAAAGTTCGCTTTCCATTTATTTTTCGAGTGCAACAACGCTGACCTTCTTGACGTATCCAGCGGTTTGACTATCACAGTTGGCGGCAACGACCATATACTTTTGGAAGAGACTGGTCTCGTTCCGAACCCAGTTCCCTGCAACTCTCTCGATGTGAATGTCGTTAATCTGGAAACCCACACATTTTAAATGCTCCCACGCTCTCCAGAACATTATATCGTCCTTGAAGAGTCAAGTCTTATCTTCGATTCTGTGGATGCAAGACTAAGTTCACCGACCCGTGTTCGTTCCCTCCATCATTCGTCGGAAATAATGTTTTGAATTTATTCATCTAGCCTCCTTGACTCCAACTCTCATTCTTTCTGTGATCAGCCTTCCATCTTGTAGCTCATTCAATCAATCGCGCTTGACGGACTCCCAGTCTATACGCTCAGATGAGACTCCAAACGGGCAATTCCGGCATTGGAGAAAATCCTTCTGGATTCCCTATTTAGTCGCGACCAAAGGTCCACAGCACCGTCTATATATTCATTTCAATCTGCGATCTCGACTTCGACTTCTTCCCTCCACGGTGACAGGTGGTCTCATCAACATAATATTTGACGTGGACGTGGTAAGCATTGGTGCCCCTTTGTTTGACACAACGTTACTAATATCCTCTACTTTCAGAGTAAGGCACCAGAGTCGGCTCCCGTTTGCAAGCAAAAACAAAAGACATCAGAACAAATCACGCTTCAAGGACGATTTCCCTCTTCCAACCTCTTTACACCACTATATCTGTTATGCTACAAATGTGGAACCCGTCATCCTTCAATCCTTCCCATTCCCCTCCATCTTCATATCCTTCACCTGATACATCATCTGTAGTGATCCCGCCACTGTTGAAGCGATTCCTGGCTCGTCAGCAATTCGCTCAACAGAACCTCCATCATAACAGGCGGCGTGGCGGTGGTCGAGACAGTAGCCCTAGACCAAGGATTCGACGCAACTTCTTCATTGCCATCTCTTCTGGATTTCGAACCGCATTCTTCGCTCGAAGATCCTCCTCGCGGCCCTACCCCTGGCCGGTATTGGTGTAGCACCTTTGGAGCCAGTCTTATGATGGCACATAATCTCGTGTCGTTCTTCGTGATCTCCTGATATTTAAGCAAGACAAAATAGCAACCGCAATTCCATCACTCCTATCGACATGTGACAAGAGAGAACTCATGACCGCTTATCGTGCGGCTCTTATGTGTGCGGTGTTATCAAAGATCAGTCCCAGACACGAAACCAGTATCTTGCAGAGAATGAAGCCAAAATTTGCTATCGAGCTTGCTCGAACTCGTTATCGTACAGGCTTGATTTTGGTAAGCTTTCTTTCGGTTAATGTGTTTGCCGTCATTGAGGGATCTTTAGATAAAGACAGTGCCGCTTTCGGGAATATCAAACACACTGTGACTGAGGTTCACGTCGCCATCATCACCATGACTCCACCTCCTTGAGGGATCCGTCTCGAGCAACATTCAACTGTCGGACCTCCCATCAGCCACGCGAAGATCACGCGAAGATGAAAGCAAGCATGAAAGCATCACGGATTCATCACATCCCTACCCCAGGGCTGCGCAACGCATGTCTGCAATATTCTAACTCTCATCCCGCATGGTCAAGCACTACACGTCCAGATCGCTCGCGCGTCGCATATCTCGTATCTTCATTCTCGAAGAAAGGACATTCGCCGTCAACGCTGAGAACCAGGCTGCCGTCATGTACACCACCTCAAGTGAAAGATGGGCGGACGACAATCGTGGAGTCGTGGTCACTCGCAAACTTTCCTTGATGAAGGTGTGCGATCGTATGTTGGTCGTTCATGATGGTGTTATCGCTGAAGACGGCAACTTCGACTCGCCGATGCGGAAGAAAGGTATCTTTTCGCAGCTGGCGAGCGGTGGCGGAAGGGCTACTGATTGACCCCACCGATCCTTCCGATACTTTTTCGCCCACGACTCTATCACGGTCATTTGCAAAAAAGCTTCTGATTTTGATTTTGATCATTCTCACCCCCTCTCCCTTTGTATCTTGGAATCTTCGTTCGACTTCGTCCAGGAATTTTACTTCATTCTTAACAACTCATTTCTACTCTTCTATGCATTGACTCATGTAACTTAAACATCCAAAGAAGAAAAAGACTTTATATCAATGACTTGAACGTGGGAGCAGCTAGTCTCGACATCGAATAACAAGATAAAATAAAACAAGAAGCAGACGAGAATCCCGACACCCCGCACCTAGTAGCCACTACCCCTACCCACTTGGGTAAGGCGTCACCCCGAAGGATGAGATGGCCAGTTTGGCGTTTTCAAGGGGGAGCCGTGACTCGACCACCGCCGAACGGTCTCACCGGGCCGTCAGACCGACAATATATCACAGCGTTCCTAAGAGCGCAGGCGTGAGTTGAACCTGGGTCGCGACGTCCAGTTACTCAGCCCTGTGGCATACAGCGTTCCTCCAGCCAGGCTACCTCGCCCGACGTTACTGTATAGGTATGAAGGTGCACTATAAGGATTTTGTTTCTGCTCTTGTTCGAGCTCTTCTAGAATTTCGAGAGGCGGTGTTGTTCCGAGTTCCGACATCCGAGAATGCTTCTGCTTTCTAACTGCTTAGATGATGTTATTCACTGAAATATTCGCCCTTCAGGCCGCATTGATCACAAGGTTATTCTTCAGCATTTCGTCTAAGCACATTATGCTGTATGACAATTTGTCATGCTTACCAATCAGTCAAGATATAGATTTTCGTAGTTCGCTCGGAATTTTCGGACTACTCTGAGCCTCTGACGGTGTTATTGACCTGTTCGCCCTTCAGGCCTTTTGGATGACATGGCTATTCTGCATCTTGTTAGATGATTTTTATGAGGTGTGCTAGCTTGTCGTGCTTACCAGTCAAGTCAAGACATAGATTTGTGTCGTTCGCGCGTCACACGTGGATGGCGCTGTTCCATTCTTTGACCTGATACATATAATAAGTTTCGCCGACGGCAAAGAGTAGGGTTTTTATCATACCCAGAGAATGAATTATGAAGAGATCCATTGCATGCAAAACGGCCATTATGAGGCTGTGGGTGAATCAGATGTAGGAGGGTCAAAGGGAGATACATCGATGGCCCATTCGACACGCGCTAGCAAGCTGCGAGAAGACGCCTTTCATCTTGTTCAGAGGTCCGAAAGTGCCATGCTCCCCATGATGAATTCGACGATGCGCCTGTGGTGTCCTGTCCATGACTACGAAGAGTCAGATTCTGAGTGCAAAGGAATGAATGAAGTCATGCAGGACAAAGGAGCAGAAAACTGACTACGCATAAAAAATCCCGTGATGCCGCCTGCGGATTTTGAAGCTTTGAAACCGTGGTAGGAGGCTGCGATAGAAGGCGAAAAGCTGCCGCAGAGATTCGCAAGTCGTTAATAGACGGCACATTCGAGGGTATCTTGTCGTATGCTTCATCTGCTCTCTTCAACTACAATTGGAGTACATATGAGGACTATCATACGCATTTGGCGGAACGAGCGGCGGGATGGAAGGCTGATGGAGAGATGATGGAATTTGAAGTCGAGGAGGGGCCCTGAAGATAGGATGAGTGAGAGATTTTCGAAGAATTCCGGAAAGAACGAACGCGAGGGGCCTTCTCGGAGCCACAAACTTGAGGATGACTATTCAAGCTCTTCAATGGAGATTCCACGTCCTCGAGAGATCAGGTACAGTGAAGATTCATGGGCCCTGAGTCAAGAGAGTTGCGGAGAACGCGACGGCTGGAGCGTGACTTGTGTCTTTGACAGCTCTGTGGTTTTGGCCAGCAACTGTGAACGCGAAGGCATCGCTGAAGAAGCAAAACCATCAGCATTTATGCAGTCGATGAAGCAATCCAAGGAGAACCTGGTTCATCACACGGCAGAGAGTGCTTTCTTTCATGGCTCGCTCATAAATGCCGTTCTTCGACTTTATCTTGACAGCTGAACCAATTTGTTACACGAGTGCTGTCTCTTCACGGTCGATTCGACAATCAAGGCCGCAAGAAGATGAACTGGAGAGGGGTCAGTGGACATCATCACAAGAGATATATTCTGGAAGACGCACGTCAACTGCAAATTTCATTGGCCCATTCGCCGACTATGATAATGAGTGTAGGAAGTACAGACATAAATCTGAACCATAGACTGTTACACCCGCCATGCATGCGTATGATCTGTGAAGCTGAGCGGTGAACGTTCGGAAGTAAAGATTCCGAAACTCTCTCTGGTTAGATCTCAATGCTTTGCTTCATCGTCTGAACATACTCGAAGCGAGTGCTGCCATCTTGAACTTTGGACACCAAGCATATCCGAAGAATATGACAATGGGCCGCACGTCCGGCAGACTTGAAGATCGATGTTGGGTGTTGGCCTTTCCCCAACGCTATACTTTCTCCGAGGCGGCAATGAGGGTCAGAAGGACGTTTGACCTGGAAGATACAGACTTTTTATAAGCAAATCCAAGACATGGCAGTGTCCAGGGGATTGAGCCTGGCATGGTGAACTTGGTGTCACCCTCTGTCATCGCGAGCCTGAGCAAGATCTTTGCAGTCATCTTCTCGATCACGCCTCCCCTATAGTTGGCCACTGGTTATACTCTGTCCAAACATGGTGCTAGTAGTCGTCAGTACTCTTTTCTGACACATACTCAGAAGGATGACGGTTGAAATGAGGAACACTGGCACAGTACCTCGAGCAATTTCGACAGCGGGTTGTCCCATGCACGTCAAATTCCGTCATCAGTTTGCCCTCCACGACACACAAAAGAGGCTCAAAAATCTACCGCACCCCAATAGAATTCCTGTTTTGTACGTTTCTGTGGTTCTGACTGCCTTCAATTGATCGTGAACTTGTTATACAGAGCTCGACAAAAGCCGAATCCTTCGGTGTGAATCAATACCCGCGCCCCTGGATATGCTTGACTTCAACGAAGATTAAATCACTTCGGCTTCCTATCTATGCATCAATGTATCAATTTAGTACGCGAAAGAACCGCGACAGACGAGCTCCGAGTCAGTCGTTCGACTTTACGGACCTACGCTTTACGGTTCTAGTCAAGCCCGCCTCTTCGCCTGTGAGCTATAGGAGAACAAGGCAAGAGAATTCTGCAATCAGACGCTTCAAAGGTCCAGGCTCTTTCGGTGCGTTCACAGAACTTGCATCCAAGATATTCGGGGATCATCTCACCCAACATTCAGATCTTCAGTGTGATGGCTGACGGCCCGCCCTTTCATGCTTCAAGCTTCCTGAACATATTCAGCCCCGATTGAGCGTACCCTCAGTGAATAAATGGATGAGGCTGGCGCGATTTGACAGCATGAATGCTCTCATAACATATCCAATGATCGTTCTATCATTCGCCAAGGAACAGCGTCTTTCCATCGACGCAGACCACCTCTGGCAGGACCTAGGCGCATGAGCCAAGGTATCGGACTGTCGTTCCTTCAAGGTCTTCGTGATTATTACAGGTCTCACCATCTAGAATGATTCTCTAGCCTTTTTGCGATCTCAATGCAACAAGGCTTCTGGATTACAGCTATAGCAGATTTTTCCAAGTTGTTCTCGAGTCGAGTTTATGGAATATCTCTATCGCGGCTCGGACGGACCTTTCTACCTTGGCGCCCTCAACTCTGACTCCCCCTACTTGCAGTAATATGATGTCCCTCCACCCCGACATAGCGGGGTGTATCCTCTCATTCAATGCCTCGTACCAGGAAACCAGGCCCGTCATTCGAGAGCGAAGCCATTTTTGAAATCACCTCGCATATCGAACGCTCCCGTTATCGTCGTATGTCCAGAAGATCGTACCCGTGTAAGATAAAGCCCTGTTTTCTTTATCCTCAGCGGACTGAATTTTCTCTACGCATCAGAACTTGAATGAAACGAACGCCCCAGGCACATGCGAACTACCAAAATCCATGTCTTGACTTGATTGGTAAGCACCACGAGCTGTCATACCGCATAGGCAGCGTCTGATTAAATGCAGAATAAACTTCTAATTTTTACGGCCTGAAGGGCGAGCAGCTCAAATTGCTCAATAACATCGTCAGAGCACTCTCGGATGTCGGAACACGGAACAACACCGCCTCTCAGAATTCTGGAAGAGCTCGAACAAGGGCAGAAACAAATCCTTATAGAAGTCCTTCATACATACAGGATAACGTCGGGCGAGGTAGCCTGGTTGGAAGATCGCTGTATGCCACAGGGCTGAGTAACTGGATGTCGCGACCCAGGTTCAACTCAGTCTGCGCTCTCTATGAGTGCCGTGGTATATGGTCGGTTGGAGGCCAGGTGAGACCGTTCGGCGGTGGTCGAGTCACGGCTCCCCCTTGATAACATCAAACTGGCCATCTTATCCTTCGGGGTAACGCCTTATCCGATCGGGTAGGGGTAGTGGCCACTAGGTGCGGGGTGTCGGGATTCTCGTCTGCTTCTTGTTTTCTTTTCTTATTTTTTGATCGCTATTGGGATGGTCTTTGCAATGCTGTCGGGCTTTGCGTGGTTCAGTTTATTTGAGCAAGTCGCCGATACATATGCGGAGGCAGAGTGTTCGATTCATTGATATAATTTTTCTTCTTCTGTATTATTTTAGGTTACATGGATCAATGCATATACGAGTTGTGAAGAATAGAAGAAAGTCCTTGAACGAAGCCAGACTGATGCCCTCAAGAGGTGTTGAGGTAAATTGTCACCCAAATCACTAGCATATGCATGAAAGCGAGGGCGTTATACCGTGCTTCATGGGACCTCTGACCCTGCGGTCCTCAATGTGGCGGAAGCGCATGAGATGACATGGCGGATGATTGGAGAAGATCATGGCATAATATTTGTTGATGACCGTACAGAAGGGATAGTCCCGACTGACTCTCGACTGCCTGATACACTGGACTCGATGATGAACGCAGTAAGCTTGACTAGGACATGCAGCTCCGTCGAAGTTCGTCGGCACATGGACTTGAAGATCAGATGAGGCTCAGTTTAGCATTCTTGACCAGAAAGCGTGGACACTCACGCGAAGATGAAATCCATACAGCCTCCACTGGTCTCGTGGCTCTCGTCGCTATTTCTCTCGGAAACTCTAAAAGCCACACTCTCGCCCAGAATATTCACAGAGAGATAAGACTTTAGATAGAGAGGATCCGATTTGAGCCCGAGGCGAACCACGGCGCATGTTCATAAGAGAGAACTTGTAGCCGTCGAAAGTGTATGATATAAAGAGCGACTGTCAGGCTGGATTCATGCAGCTTCACTGAGCATAGCCATCGCGCATAGAAACTCTACGAGGAGTTGACCTGTCTCTAGACATCGATGTCAGCTGAGGGCAAGGGTTTGGAGTAAGGCAAGAATGACCTCACCTTATGATGAGAGATTGGACTACACCTAATCATCATTATAGAGCTTCACGTAGAAGCAGATTGCAGGGAAACGTCGTTCTCCAACGGCACATTTTCGTGTAGAACCCTTGAAGCAGCTCTCGATGCTTGCAGGGAGAGCGAGAGTCTGGCAAATCCCGAAACGCATTGAAGATATCCATGGTCTCGCAGCCATCAGCCTGCCATGGACGACTCATCTTCCTTCTCCATGCTTCTTGAAAGGCCAGTACAAGTCTTGCGATCAAGAAAAAGCTGGCAGTTCTGATGCCGCGACCTTGCACCACCGCCCAACGCTCCAGAGCCACTGCGCAGGATCCCGACGTCGAACGTGAAAAACTGGAGGCCCTGCGACCAAACGCGTCCTGTATTAATTCGTCTTATGGTCGAGATCCATCCTGAGGTCCTGAGTGCTCATTTTTCAATGGTACCCGCACTTCAAAAGGTCGAGACTCGAGATGGTGAGGCCCAAATATTCAGGTCTCGGGGATGGACCGGGAATTCAACAGTATCGCGGTGCTGTGGGCCTTATGCGTGCATTCTTGGACAGACCGAACAGAGGCTAGTGCTTGAGCAGGGGTACCACGGCTGAGCGATTGACATGGACCGCTCAGAGACACTCGAATTTCACATGTCTCTTTTGCAGCACTGCGATGGACGAGGTATCGAGAATCGGCTGAATCTCTCTGTTGATTCTTTCCAGTCCGCATTCAAGTCGGTCTCTTGCTTGGGTCACCGATTTAGCATGTCCGACGACACTGAGCCCCTTGCATTCGCCAAGGTCAAGCCACCCCCTGGTCTGTGGGTTATATATTGTCGATTCAACATCACTGACTATTCCTAGACTTCTATGATGCAGCCGAACGAGAAGCCCTTCCCTAACACCAGAATGCCACCGAGGCCTTGGCCTCCTGATCCGCAGGATACGCATCTCCTGTCGGACTATTCAGATCCACCAAATACTCTCTATCGTCACTTCTTCTTCAACAACTGGGAGATAGCTTGGCGATATCTGTTTGCCATTATACAATACGCCATTGCCATTGTTCTCCCCACCGCTTTCATCGGCGTTCTAGCAAAGAGCAATGGAGGACTACGCGCTCCCAGCTCTCTTGCGGACTTAGCGACCAACAAGCCTCGTACCACCCTTATCATCGTGACCATCATCGCCACAATTTTGTCCTGGCTCGCTCGAAATCTATTCTCGAGAATAATCTCATTCGTCGCGCGAAAGCGCGCGCTTCGATGGTCTACGCTTGAGACCATCGAAGTCTTGGCTGCCCTGAAGTCCGGGAGAGCCCTCCAGTCACGCAGGCGTCCGATGAAATCCCTCATGACCGTCGCCTCAGTAGTCGTTCTAGCGGCGCTGACGGCTGGATACACGAATATCTTCAATCCTATATCAATTCTTCTAGCGCAGCCTCTGTTGGGTTGGGAGATTGATTTCTTGTCCACGGATGCCCGATGTCCTGCGTGGTTCCAACAAAATAATCTGTACAGCACAGGAAGTTGTGATTGGAAGGTACGAATTCACTTTCCCCCAATTAAAACGTCAATCTGATTAGTCCTAGACTGTTTCGGGTCTGACGGTCAACACCTGTTGGGCTTCCGGTAGGAGACTCGAAGTCATGATCGCCGGTCGCTCTGCTGTGAGTCTTTCAACCGCTGAAAGAGATATCGGGCGCTTAGAAAATACTACCCTAGATCGTCAGAAAGTACAAGAAAGAGCTCGACGATCTCGGTGCTCCAGAGCTTCAAGAAGTAGTCGAGGTCTACGAAATGGGAGGATCGACGTTTTATGGATCTACCGGAGGCATAGTCCCGCAGGGCCCGGCCAGCGACAAGCATCTTGACACCACATCTTCGTATCAAAAGACCGCCAATTCGTCGCTCGAGCTGCAAGGACTGCAAGTCTCAGTCTCCTGCGCATATATCGACCAATCTCCCATGACATGGATCCCTGCCGACGCTTCGGGAAATATGGTCAATTTTACCGGAAAATGTGCCAGCACAGGCGATCAATCCTGGCAGCTTCCCAACAGTAATTTGCTCATCGGAGCATACAGCTGTCCAGTATCATCCGACAACGCCAACGTCGAAACGCAGATGTTATATTTTTCTCACTTTGGCGCCGGCTTGGATTATCAGATGATTGGCAATATCAGCTGCGAGGTTAGCGGATCTATCGCCACCAGCAATCTCGAATATACCACGTCCATGTCTGCCTTCTCGTGGACCGCTGGTACTCCGGTTGAGACGCAGACACCAAGCTTCGATGTTGTCGCCATCGCCATGGACGCTCTGGTATATGTCTTGGAGACCGGACAAAGTGCAGACGGGAACTTGTTCATCGATGCCATTAACTCCATATATATCCCATTCGTGAAGGACCAGATCGCGGGCGAATCAAACCCACCACTTAGCTTTCTCTCCATGCTGGAAACGATGACTCAGGGGGTCGTCGAATATGAGGTATGTGCTTCTCTGCGATGTTCCGACGATGTGCTAACTGATTCCTTGCATGAAGGCATCATTTCTCCGACTTCTGTTCACACTACAAATGCTCAATCAAACTTCCGTTTCTACTAAACCAGACTATTGCGCGCGTTGGATCAACGGTAGCATGACCTGGCCGACATTTGGATGGAATGCGAGCTCACACGCCTTGCTCGCCTATCTTCCTATAGGTATAGCAGGCCTAGTAATGCTCTTCCTTTTACTCTGGATTCTCTTCGGCATGATATCCTCCCGCCTGGCACATTTTGATCCAACCGACTTGGTTTCGTTGGCTGTCGCTTCCGCTGGGTCCACTTCAGTATTCCCGGAGGGTGTCACTCTTGACCCCGACGATGAAAGACCTCGACTGACAAGTGTCAGATTTGAGAGTGTTCCTGGCGGAATACTTCGATTCGTCGGTAAGCCTTCTGAAGGCTCGTTCTCTGCATGACGCACCCTGTCGTGCTTTCTTGTATCTAAATTTATGGGCTCAGACCAAGTCTTATTTGAGAGTTATTCTCATCTTTGCAGCGTAGTATCACTATACATGTACGCGTGTACGACGTAGTTGCTTTTCTTCTATGTTACATATTTTGAGTTGCGAAGCAGTCTTATTCTATTCTCACCAAAATCTTGTCATCTACTGACTCAAGAAAAATATATGAATGTACGCATCAAAGATATATAATTTGGTTCGTGACTGTGGCTACACTCGAGTCTCGTTGGCACATCATTCTGATCAAAGCTTTGAACTTTAGCATCGAGTAATTAAGCAAAATAAAATGAGAGACAGACGAGAATCCCAACTTCCCTCACCTAGTAGCCACTACCCCTGTCTATATATGAAGGCAGAGCGTCACCCCGAGGGATGAGATGGCCAGTTCGGCGTGTTCAAGGAGAAGCCACGACTCGTCCACCGCCGGGCGGTCTCACCGGGCCGTCCAACCAACCATATACCACTGCACTCATAGAGAGTGCTTGAATGAGTTGAACCTGGGTCGCGACATCCAGTTACTCAGCCCCGTGGCATACAACGATCTTCCAACCAAGCTACCTCGCCCGACGTTATCCTATATGTGTGTAGCCATCCTATAAGCATTAATTTCTCCCCTTGCAGCGTCCCTTTGTACTAGGCGGTGCATTCCTGTTCCAGTAGATGTTTCCGTAGTCAAGGATGCTTCAAAACTGATTATTCATGAATTCAATGGGCCGCCGATCATGCCTTACCATCACAAGTTTGTCTATGCCCTCGTTTCCTGTTATTTTGCGGTGAGGCCGATCGATATCCTCGGCTGTATCAAGGCACGCTTTTTCTGGTATTTCACCAGTTCGTTTTTGATCCCGGGATTGGCTCCTGAGATATAATGAGTTCTGCTAACCTCAAGAAGAAGTTATCGCGCACCATCATGTCATAGCGTTCAATATTTTCGAGGTCTGCTGTCACCACAACCACTATCTTCAAGACGACCATTAATATTGTGAAGGCAGGGCACAAAAGCATGAGCAGACTAGAACGGTATGAGAGCTTCCTGAATACGCTGCATTCAACACCTTCAGTCTTCAACGCACCGTGGGCTATCCGTTCGAGGGATTTGATAGACCCAAGACTGACTTGACTAACAGTACGTCCAATGAGATCGAAATCCACAGCTTTCGGCATCAAGTCATCGCGGAATATATTTCAATGAACCTGCAATATAACAAAAAATTGTTATTCATTGCGAAGATCTCAGGAAAAAGGACGCATCGCACCATGACCTAGGATCACACCTCTGATGCCACTTCCAGAGATGGTCCCTCGCGCAAGGAGAAAGGGTTCATCGCAGTGACAGGCTGATCGTCAGTAGAAATTCCAGCATGTCCGTTTTCAAAGTGGCAGTGGCCCTCTTCTTACTGGGTCTGCTGTAGCGCTCTCAGTGAGCCGATGATACTTCGAGCGAGAAAAAAAGGCAGAATGAAAGACTTACGGGAACAAGTGAGTCAAAATGCCTCAGCCTGGTGAACACGAAATCGAAATTCGATAACCGAAGTCTCCAAGCACGCCTGATCTTGAGATCTTGAGACTGAACGTGAGCGAATGCTTTTGAGACGTGAGGCAAAACCCGAAAGTCCGTTATCTTCACCAAGGACGATTGAGAGTACTAGTGACCGTCGCACACCGTTCTTTGCTTCCACCTAATCTCATACCATATGAAGAAGCAGGGCAATCCAGAAGAGCGCTCAAAACGACTGGGCTCCTGGGAATATCCATGCCAAAAGAATTCCAAAAGTGAAGACACTCAAATGCGGATATTCCAGGACAGCTGGAACAGTCGAAGCGTCCTGGCTTGACCACCCTTAGGGTCGATATCCCACCCAAGTTATCCTCTAGCACCCTCCAGGACCGTTCTGACGAGGGCACAGAAGACAGAAATCGTTGGGATTGAACACCGTCAAATAATTTCAAGTCGGCGATCCTGTGGGCTCGTACCGGCGCATTTGATACCATCTACGCTCCGGCTTAAATTTCGTCAGAGAGGAGAACCGGGACGATTGTCACTGAGATGGGTGAGTTTAACATCATATCATCTGATACTCTCAGAATTGATGCGTTGATCAGAGCGATATTTGTCTGCTGATCCTTTTCTGTCCCCATTCAAGCCTATCGCTCGTGGCCTACAGGTCAATCATCATTCAAGAATACTCAATGGCACGACGACTCTTTCGCTCGCTAAAGACATCAAATTTCACATCATGAATTACATGGAAGACTGTCCGATCTCTGTGGTTTGTCAATGCATTCCTTGAGACTTCCCGACACTCACAGTGCGGTCAGGAGCAGGTGATCCTCTTTCTAAATGGTCTGGGCTCTCATACTGTCCAGCAGCCGCCTCCACCTTAGTAAGTTCTTCGCCTGCTCTTCTCACTCACGGGCTAACCACATGGAGTCAGTGCCATCGCTGCGCGACTCGGATGCGCAGGTAAGATCACTCGTACCATACCAACATATGTTTTCATGAGCTCTGGATCAGACTTCGTGTTTTGCCCCAGTAGCCACCCATGCCACGTATCCTCTTCGTGTCATAAGGGATACCGGAACAAGACGCATCAGCGATCAAAGATCATCGGATACTACAGAAAATGGTCGACTTGAAATCCGAATATGCGCATATTAAGGAATTGAAGTATTCACTACCGAATAGCGAAAGTTTTATGATCTTGAGCTACTGTGTGCATAGTCCAGGTATGTCTTCGTTCAACATGAGTGGTCAACCTCTCAACAGCGATATCGAGCAGTGGATACTCGGAAAACACTTGCACCGAAAGCCATCTTCCAAATCGCTTGAGCCTCTAGACGCTGACATCGACACCATCATCAACAAATACCTGCGTTTCCGCTTGTAGATAGTTGCCTTTCTCTCATCTCAAGCCACTACATTCCTGGCGCTCCGTTTTTCAGGTCTTGAGTACTTCGTTCGATTATACAATGCACTGGTGACTAAAAGTTCTGTCGCCATTCCTTCTACGATCGGCGGGCATCATGTTCTTGGACTTTGGAAGTTATTCTGCGGTACACTATCATCGGTCCTCACTCCGCTGTGTCGACGGACACGATGTCCAAGGAAAACACTTAGGAAATTTGTAGTCATCGCTATAAACTTAATCTGTGGATACGGATGAGGAGGCTAGCTTTTGGATGGGATACAAGGTGTGCTTACTGTTGGTCTTGTAATGGTACGGATGCTCATGCACTTCATTGACGCGTCTAGTTTTTCATTGAGACAATACCACGCGCTTCGGCGATAGTAATTCTTTCTCGTTGGCCGCCACTTTCTCATACGTCACTCTAGATCCCTACGAGATAGACCTCGCCTCACAATCGTCAGATTCAGGATGTTCTCGTAGGTATGTTCCAGCCTGTTGATATCATTCCCCCCTCCTCCCCGCGCGGGGAATTTGTCTGGTCTGTAATAAAAGGAGCACGCAATATTTGTTGCTCTCTCACTATTTCAGCACTTCTTAGGCCCTTCATTGCGACCCCTCCATGCGGAATATGAAAATAGGAGAGTCCCAGATAGCAGACTCATCAAGTCACCAAAAGCTCGATTCAAGAAGATCTCTTCTGGTTCCTGGAGATATTATTCAAGATCAGCTTCTCAATTTTCTTATACAGCAGTGTGCTGAATCGGAATAGTCCAAATAGAATGCGATCTGCAATCCGTCCCCAACCTCCCACAGTTTGCAATTTGGTAGTCGTTGTCAATTTGTCATCACCGTATTCAGAACTCGAGATGAATGACTGATTTATACAAATAAATACATGTATAGTGATCTTGATAGATGTAGAGGCAGTGATTTTCCCTTATTTACGGGCTCGCACAAAGTTCGGTGCGAAGATTAATTTTCAGCTTTCACTGCGTACTCTCCCTATTCAACTTATTATAATTGCTTTTCTTCTATGTTGCAGATTTTGATTCTCCGAGCACTCTGATTCCAAGCGTAATTTTGTGTTCCATTCGCTCAAGTGAACATAAACATTTACTTGTAACATATATATCATTTGACTCATGATCTTGGCTATACTTGAGTCTCGTTGGTGCATCATTCCGATCAAAGCTTTAAACCGGTCAACATCATTTAATTGAGCAAAACAAAATGAGAGACAGACGAGAATCCCAACTTCCCTCACCTAGTAGCCACTACC
>KV428008.1:15712-92538 GCA_001632355.1 Sistotremastrum suecicum HHB10207 ss-3
TATAGGTATGAAGGTGCGCTATAAGCACTTCTTTCTGCCCTTGTAGCACCTCTTGGGGGTGGCGGTGCATTTTTTTCGATAGAGGTTTCTTCGAATATGCTTCTAGATTGATTAGTCATGAACTTAATGAGCGCCGATCATGCCTTACCATTATTTTGACCATTATCAGATTGTCTATCGCTTGTTTACTCAAATTTTTCTGACATTTTTCTGTAAAATTTTCTGTTAGACGTATTATCATCCACGGCCGTATAAGGGCACACTCTTCAGTCATTGATCCAGTAGTTGGCCTCTGAGGCATATATGAGCTCTCCGGAAAGGATGGAAAAAAGAGTGATTTGCGCACCATCGTGTCCCAGGCTCAAGGCTCGCGTTCGATATTGACCAGATCTTCTGTGAGTGTGGTATGTAGAACGGGCATTTGAAAGTAGGGCATGAACGCAGGAAACGTTCAGAGCGATAACAGAGCCTTCTGAATACCCTGTCGGTTTTCGTGCCGCGAAAGAAATCGTTTTCTTCGCTATTGAGGTCCCGTGCTCCTGCATTGGACACCACCGTCCTTCAACACACCATAAGCCTCCCAATGACTGAATACCATAGTAGACATAAGACTGACCTGAGTGCGTCATACGAGATCGAAATGGAATCCGTTCGTCACCAAAGCCATCGACAAAGACATCTCGATAATTCTGGAACGGGATGACGGAATCGTATGAGATGCAAAGATATTTTGAAAACGTGAAGGGATGGAATGATTCGTACCATAACTGATCGTGCCTCTAACACCACCCACGGACTCGGAGACGGTCCCGGCCAGAAGAATTGGCTCATCGCAATGACAGAATAATCTCGCCAAAAACAATAGAAATCCACCCTTGAAAAAGCGTTGGACTGGAAGTACTGCTAATTCAGAAGCAATGTGAGCTGATGTTACTTTGAGCGAGAACAAAAGAGGCCGGATGAATGACTAACGGAAATATATAGTCAAAATCAGTCAGCCTGGCGATCACCAAGACCAGTTTCGATACCTGGATCCTTCGAACATGCAAATGCCTGATCTCGAGACTGAGTACTGAGCGTGAGCGAATGTTTTCCAGGTTTCGGGCAACACCGTTACCCGAAAATCGTTCCTTGCGTCGTTCAGCCAACTAGCACAAGGACACTCGGCATTCTATGCTTTCACATAGCCTCTTATCACATGAAGAACTAGACCGATCCAACAGAGCTCTGAGAACGTCCAGAGCCCTCTCCTGAGCATAACCGTGTCATAGTGAAGATACTCAAATACGGATATTTTGGAAAGCTGGAATGCTGGCGATGCGAGCATCCGGGCTCGCTCATCTCGGACCTGAGCGTCGAAATCTCACCCGATTTAACCTCTCGTACTCGTCTCTGCACTCCGCAAGATCATTCTGATGTGCGGCCCCAAATACAAAATCGGCGAGGATGGATGGTCGCTAGCGTTCTGTAGCCCCGTTTCATCCGCATATGATACTGCCTACGCTCTGGATCAAACTGTGTCAGGGGGGAAAGCCGCGAAATTTCTGTCATTGACGTGAGTGCGTTTCACCTCACTGTACGATAGGCTCAGAATTGATACATCCATCAACAGACATTGTCTACTGGCTCTTTTCTGCTTCCCATTCAAGCTTTTGGCTGATGGACTCAAGCTACAAAAACATTCAAGCGTGCTCATCAGGAGCGCTACGCATTTTGTGTTCGCCAAAGACATATCCTCTGAGTCGATCTCACACGGGCTGCGCAGGTTCGTCAACGACCCCGGCATTTCCACCTCAAGATAGTCGCTCCACACTGATCTCAAGCCACGGATCCTCAGTGGTCCACTTATCCGGCTTTGAATATTCCGTTTGATTCTAGAATGCACCAGTGACTTGAAGCTCTGTCGCCATTCCCAGAGGCGTCTTGGTTCAAGACACCGGTAGCTATTCTGCTGTACACTGTCATTGCTATGGAGTCTACTACTTCAACGGGCGCTCAAAAACTTCATGAACAATGACATCACTTCGAACACTTTGGTGGTCATCGGTTGCTCGGGATGACCAGGCTATCTTTTGAACAACGCAAGGTGTGCTTGCTATTGGTAATGCAAGGCTGCGAACGTACCTCATTCACATACTCAGATTTCATTCGGAATGATGCCGACTCACCTCAAGAAATAAAAATTGTTTCTTTCTGGCCGCAACTCTCGCCGGTATTGCTCTAGATCCCTAGATTTTATTAGGATGTTCTATTCATGGTGCGATAGTCATCGTCACCACTAGTTTCAGGACTTGGGATGTTTCATTGATTCTGTTCAAATAAAGCTCTATAGAATGCGGTAGATGCAGAGGCAGCTGATTTGCCGAATAGCACTCCTTGGTCCAATTTTGTACCAGAATGATCACCGGTCTTAGCAAAACCGCTAGCCATTTTTGGGCAGATTCTTTGCCTCCGATTCCGGACTCTAACCCGATTTAGTAGTCGATCATGAAGCTGTTCCGATCAACGGCATCAAAATCGATTTGCCGATCAACGAAATCTAAGCGGGTCTAGCAAATTGGAAGTGATCCTGCGAAAAGCTCACCTTTCCATCGCAAGTCAAATTTATCTTGCAGTCATAACTTCTGATACAGAATACCTAATTGGGTTTTATTTGACAGCTTTTGGGTCTTGATCGAAGCGTCTCGAACCCAGTTTGGGAACAAATTTTGACATGAAATCCGGCCATAATGCCGTGGGGGCCGGAAGTGAATTGAGTTTGAACCCAGCGAAGTCGAGGCTAGATCATTCGGGGCCAACTGTTTCCCCCCTCCTTCGTCCCTCCACCAAAACACCTTCTTACCGCAACGACATTCACACACACTATTCGAGCCTATAGTTTCAACATCAATCAATATTTCCATGGTTTCAACGGCTGGTCATCCCAATTCTAGTGGTATGCTCCTATGATTCAAAACAGCTCTCGAGTCTTGCTGAGGGACATCTTACTAGGGTCAAATGAGGTCGGTTGCGTATCGAAGCAGAAGCTCAGTGCACATGGGATGGATGATGAAGACCCTCTCGCATGGCGTCCGGATCATTGGCACGACGGTCCCCATATCGAGGCCTCACTTTTGCTGGATCTCACAACAAGATGCATCGGGTCGGGCAGCCAAGAGATGTTTCTTGTCGTGATCGACATGCTCAACATGATTGCCGTAAATCCATCAGCACAAAGTAGCAATACCCTGGAGATAATGGGGAGAGTGGTGAAGACCATTCGATTGGGTGTTAGCGACAAAACATTCACGGTACCTCCGGACGCGCTGCCTCGCGTATCGACTTGTTTCAATAACGCGGCGACTAACATGATATCCCGGATCGACACCGAGGCGCAGGAGGATTTGGTCAACGACGTGGTCGTGTTAATGTCATGTCTGGCCGTGGACCTAGGCGAGGTAGACGCTGCACTGGAATCACTAGACAAGCTGTTGAGTCATTTTCTTTGGCTGGTATTATCCTCTCAACGCTCACAATTACTTAGCATACACTCCCAACTCTTTCTTATGCCATCTACCCCAAGAATGAAACTCCTCCCTCTCCTCGTCGACGCGTTGATGGCCCTACGATTACGACCCGCCGCGGAACCACAGCTCGGGACCGCAATCGATTGCACTCTCCTTGAGATCTTCTTCGATTGCGCGGCAGCTTCAAGCTTCGAAAATGTACAGAAATGCCTTGAGACAGCGTTATTCCAGTGCGCAAGGCCCGCATACAAGCCCATCGCTGCATCCATCCTGAAGAATGGTCTCACCACAATTCAGGAAATGCACGACGAAGGCGATCCTCACGCTTTCCCTCTGCTATGCCGATTTCTCTCTAGTATGGAAAAAATGGTTGCCGAAGCAAATTGGGATTTCACCAGCCCAGCCCTCTCACCAGTATGGCGATCGGCACTAAAGTGCAGCGCGCGGGTCCTAGCGAAGACTTTTCCCGCACTCCCGCCACAACTGCAGAGCGTTGTCAGTCCGGAGAAGTGGGTCCAATGTCGCTTATGTACCGATGCGGTCCTGGAGCGAGCCAAACGACACCGTGGTGTACGTGTCACATTGATTTCTTCTGCCTTTACTGTACTGAACCTGGCACAGCTTACTCCAAACCAAAATGCTGCTATCAGATACTGGGCCGCCCAAGTAGCCAAAATTTGGAGTTGGTTTATGGTGGTCCCTGACGACGACTCTCGAAAGAGAATTTTAGGCCATTATCATAATAAGCTCCTCAGGGAGATGGGGTGGGGAATACCTGTAGAACACAATCACGCCTGTCGACCTCCGTCTCACTCACAAGGCGCCGCTCCTCCTCCGCTACCTATCAATACGCCGACGCCGACCCCCACGATCCCCCCTCCTTCCACAAGCAGCCATCAACCCCTACCCTCTACGACATCTCGTGCTCCCGCGCCGAATAGGCAAAAGATTTCTAGGCCAAGCAATCTGAGCGCTGTTGCTGAAGTCGACGCATCGGATGAACAAGTCGAAAATCATCGTGAAAATAGAAACATCGCTCCTGCACCAGCCACGGCCCACCCGTCAAGTGCCATTCCTCGGTACCAACCAGGCTCTTCCATATCAGTCCCGACTACACCGAATCCCGTGACGAAAAAGCAAGGGGTCGCAGTCCTCGCACCTCTGTCAATAAATATGCCGGCACCTCCTCCTCATCTATCACCTGCCCATCCCACCACCACTACCACCATCATCACAACCCCGCCCCCTTTTGCATATAGGGGGGTGAATACCCCGCACAAGCCTGGAGGCAAGCCAGGCGCTGGCAACCCGAGTAGCACAAAGAGGAGGCATATGGAGTCGGACAAAGAGAATGCACCTGTGAATAAAAGGGCTCGAGTTACTCCGACTTCCCCAACTCCTATCAAGTCTCCCCGTCCACGAGACGCATTGCAGAGACCCCATCCCGCTCCTCAAACATCTATCCCTGGCCCAAGTCAAGCTTCCGGGTCGACATCGATCACTCATCCGGTGCCTTCGCAGCAGATGGCTTCCCTCCCGCCGCCGCCCTCTACATTGCAGCCTGCGATTCACCTACCAGACTATCAAGCCTTCGCATCGTCATATCCTGCTAGTGGGCATATGCATGAAACGGACTATAGGAGTGATTCGTCGTCCGGACCCTCTCCAAGACTTCCCCGACCATTGAGCTTCAGTCCTGCTCTGAGTCCGGACAACGGTTTTAACTGGGATGGTCTACAAGTCGGATCGCCGGTTCAACGTCTCGGTAATCCGCTCACCCTCCGCCTTCAGCCTGTAGCAGTGATCTGGGATGCAGAGACCATTGCTAGGATGACCTCCCAAGACTTTGGAGCGACGGCATCGAGAGGAGGACGTAGGAGCAGGCAACACACTGGTGAAGATAACGGGGTCCAGCCTGGACCATCGAACTCGACCTCGCAGGCAGCGACGAACACTACTGCGGCTAACGTGGAGAATGTTCCAGGAGTGACGGAAAGGACGACGGAGGCTGCTCCATCCAACAATCAAGATCAGAATGATCGGCAGCGAAACTTGAAGCGATCATCCAATCACCGTCGCTCTCAGTCTTCTCGCCTCTAGAAGCCTTCGTCGACGGACCTTTCAGCTGAATCTAACAAGTTGTCGCTCTGGATATCGATACTCTATTCGCGTTTGTCTTCAGGACTGGCTCGCTCATCGCACACGTCTGGTGTTGGCAATGCTTCGTCATTCCTTCAAGTTTTGGGGCAACCCTCTCAAACCACATTGCTATCTTTATTGCTTTAACATTATACCTCCCATTGTGACCCTCGTTTCATTCATAGCTACGTATCACTGTACATCATGGCATTCTACCTCCCGCACACTGTATACTAGAATTTCATACTCCAGCTTGCTCGAAAGAAAATAAGCAAGTGACTCTCCGGCCCGATGCGCTCAAACCTGTCTCGCGCCACCATCTTGTCCCGAGCACTACACTCGTTCATCATCCACACGACCTCCCATGGCCTTGCTATCAATCCAATAAAGACTGGGATACCCGTGCAAGTCACTGTTGAAAATGAGAAGTCAAGGAATTAGCAGCTGAATCTGGAAGCCGACGGCTCGAAGTACGATGACCTTGAGTCTCGTCTGATCCCACCCGCTTATCCTGAAACAGAAATGAAAAGAAGATCGATCTTCGTAGCTGTTGCATGCACAGAACAGGACCAGTGGGATATCTCAGGAGACGTGTGAGCAACAGCAGAGCATCAGAGATTGTGGAGGCAGGCGATACGACGACACCATGCCACCCCAGGTAAGCTCATCTTGAATTGGCTCCGCTCTACGTATAACAACTCTCTTGTAGGTGTATTGAATCTCGTTGATCCCTTGCGAGACCGCTCTAGCCCCCGCATTTCGAGGTTTCGTTTTCATCGTAGATCATTCGCCGCCAACTCCCATCGCTGCCGAACTTAAATCCAGCATAATCCTGTTGGGCTTCTCTGGACGTGTGGTACAACCGTTTCGCTTCTGCGATACGCTGGATGTCACATGTCAGTCAAGGTCTGAGTTTTTGCTCACCGGAGGCACAGCTCTCTACTATATTGTAGTAAATCAGTAGGTCACAAAATGCTCCTTTGATCGTCTGAATGCCTTCCTCACATTTTAACAGACCGGATTTTATTCGCACCTCACCCACCATGTCTCATCCTGCAACGTTTCGCATTCGTTCTCTTTCATTGGCTGGTACCCGGCGGATATAATGATTGAGTCCTCCAACATCGTATGTCCTCAAAACCGCTGTCCTCTGGTTCTTCTCGCTGATCTTGCTTTAGCCTATCTTGTTCCGAGTCTTATCGGCTCATCACTGAGGTGACGCACCCTCGATTTATGACCGAGGAGATACAGGCGTCCAGGAGTATTCATCAATGGAAGCCACAATCTGAGATCGCAAGGAGGTTCTGGCTCTTTGTGTAGTAACCAGGCCGGGAGGTGTGTCTTATGCTCTCTTCGCCGAGTGCTCTCATATTGACGTTGGCGATCTTTGTAGCGATGCTCCGACTGTCGCGGTTTGTGAGACGACCACCGAGCATCGAGTCCTGAGACGATTCATCTGTTACTCGAGCCTCCTGGTCTCGCAACTCTTTCGACGCAAAGCTCTTCCTTCCACCCCAGGCCCTTCGAAGCCATCAAATTAAGCACAAGCGATGACCTCGAACTATTAACACTCATCTTCGGTTGAGCGGTCGCAAGAAATGGCTAGGAGTAAATTCACTGACGCCTCGCATCTGTTCGTCATCTAGATGTCTCATTTCGTCAGAATCGAAATACTCACTGCATTCGTATAGGCCCCTCCACTGCCGATTCTCATTGTTGCCCCAACGGGTCTTCCATAATGCCGTTAATCCAGCCGCACATTCCTCATCTGTGCGTGCTCAACCCAGACTCAAAGACAATAGATCAAGCATGCTCGGAAGCACCCACGCATTATCTATCCATCTGAGACGTTCAAGTGTCCGCATGAGCTCTTTCGTCCTCGCTTTGCAACCTCAACCCGGTTCAGAAGCTAGAGAAATGGCAGGTGATATCGTGTACATAGATTCCGGTGTGGTAAGCTTTGGCGCCCTTCTCAATTCACATAAGCTCATCCATTCTTTTGCGCTCAGATGCCGACGACTCCGTCTCCCCTTTCATAAGCGAAAATCAATGTGATCATAACCTGTTCAAATCACTGTTTAACAACCAGTGGCCTCCTTCAGCTTTCATCCTCGAAATCCGCTGTGTCGGAACGTGGAGACCGACGTCCATCCAATTGCTACAGCGCCCAAGTGCTTCGTCCCCATTTCCGAAAGCGATGGCTGTCTTGTCGTCAATTCAGCTATCAAGACCTCTGTAGTTGCAGACAGCATGTCAGCATTTGAGTCAGTCGTCCTAGGACAAAGGATGGCTGCAACCGCTTCAAGCCCATTTGACCTTAATCCTAATCCATCTCCCGCGCTCGAAAATCATTTCATCTTCGAGATGGGTGTCGCGCCTTTGGAGTCATTCTATTGCAGTTATAGCCCCCAACTCACTCTTCCTCATGTCGTGATCTTTGCCTAAAGCAACTCAGCAATGGTCGCTCTCATTACCTCACGGAAATTATGACGTATAGGAAGAGGAGGCTATGACCGCTTATAGTGTGACTCTCGCTTGAGGGCGTACGGGGCATCTGCTCGATGAACATGAGACGAGATCTGAGGATAAAGGAGCCAGTTTCGAGGAGACATGAACTTAGCTTTACTCGTGCACGTACTCCGGTTTGTTATCGTACTTTCCTGATCCTTGGTATGCTTCCTGCCTTCAATCAGGTTTGCTATAACTGATGACGTGTCAGATGGATACACTGCCGCGTTTAATGCCGGCTCTCGCATCCTCGTCCTCGAGATACTGAAAAACCTGAATACGAGGCCGCGCGATCCGCACCGCTATTGCCACACAAAGTGACGCGTCCGGCAGACCCACGCGGAATGCGTCAACGTCCGAAAGAACGGTGTCGTCATCGACCAAGTTGACTGAGTCGATCCTGAGATTCTCAAGGAGAAAATACCCATATCACTGATGCTCAAAGTAGCGACGCTTGACCCTCTCGCGACGACAGACGAGAAGGACGTCGAAGTCAAATTTTCCCTCTCGATCACGCCTCAGAGATGAATTAACTCGACCCAATGCGGCAGAATAAACATGACAGTATGGGCGTTTGGATTCTTCGACCTGTTACGACGAGTCGTGGGACGTTTGAGGCTGTCTTGGATGTTACGAGATCGCATGCTCCGACGCCGATTGCTTCTGTCGCGTCGAAGTGATTGAGTGCGCTCCCGGAGACGGCAAGACATGGTTCGGTGGAACCTGCTACGCTTTCGTCGCGAAGAATGCGCTTGAGGCCTGGGTTGGATACATTCACTGTTCCTCGAGAAGCTCGTTATCGCAATCCTCGACCTGACAGTCTGCTATTCACGCTCACTTTATCGATCTCTTTCTCGACGCCTTTCACGTATACCCGAGTTATTATAGTAAGTTTCCGTCTTGATTTGGAAGTGGCCACATCTAACTTCATTGTTAGCCGGATGCGTTGCGAAAGCCGTTCAAGGTACTTGTGTACTCTACCGCGTGCTCCCGTTGACTGCCGACACCGACGGGTCTCAACGCAGCAGCAAGCCTCCGATCTCAGGTCTCGTTCAAGACGTTTGAGTCCTCTTATCCGGAATACCCAATATTCCAATTCTTCATGACGTCTCCCTCGATGTATCCGCCGGTGAATGTGTCCTCATTTCTGTCATCATCTACGATGTTCAGCGTGGTAAGCTTGCAGCCCTTCGTCTGTCAAGCATATTATTGATTCTTCCACGCTCAGCCTCCGGCGACAAGGTTTCTGCCTTTTCGCAGAAGTTTGCGAAAGCGGAGAGGAAGGAATCACGTCACGGTCATGTGGCAACCGCATTGGTTTTACTTCGCTACCCACCGGACTGGTTGTTAGACCTCAGGAGTCAAGACCATCAGCCGTTAGCGCCTCTCTTTCAAGTTCCCTCATTACGATCAAATACACCGCGCGCTTCATTTGCCACATATCGTTTCCCCTTTTTTGCAAGACATTCGGCTCATCCTCGCTCCGGTTACCAGGGATTCTATGATCACAGGGACAGGCATTGTAGCAGTGTCCCGGTTTATGATTGCGACACTTTCTCAAGAGGTCTTCATCGCCGAGATCGCAACGCTCGCGTTCCTCTCAAGGCCTATGGTCGTTTATCTTTTCAGCGACACCACGATTAGAATCCAAATCGTTTCCATATGTGCTTTACGACCGAACCCGCGACGATTGGAATTCTGGAATATCTGGAAGCATTTTCCGGAATTCGGTCTGCACAGCCTTTCACAAAGGGAGCGACAAGAGGGAAAAGACCGGTTTATAGGACTGCCGCACACCTATAGAGTAACGTCGGGCGTTGTAGCCTGGTTGGAAGAATGCTCTGGTACACAGGGCTGAGTAACTGGATGTCGCGACCCAGGTTCAACTCAGTCAAGCGTCCGAAGGGACGTGGTGTATTATAGCGGACGACCGGCCCGGTGAGACCGCCTGCCGGTGGGCGAGTCGTAGCTTCTCCTTGTAAACGCCGAACTGGCCATCTCATCCCTCGGGGTGACGCTTGATCTGAAGGGGTCAGGGTAGTGGCTACTAGGTGAGGGAAGTTGGGATTCTCGTCTGTATCTCATTTTACTTTTGTAAGGACCTTTACTTCCGTAGCGCTCTGACTCGCAACCAAATATCCAGCTGCGAGCTACTGTTCAAAGGTGCCGTACTCTCCAATTCATCGTGTTTGCTCAGCTCAGGGCGGCTCGTGCAATCTAGTGCGTTTGTCCTCATCTTGAGACTTCTATGGCTGGTCCGATCAGCCTCCCCCTGCTGTTGAAAAACTCAAATTCTCATAAATCACGAGTAGTCGAGAATCTCGAACGCCGAGACGTCCTGATCTTCAAGCTTCAAGAGCGTCTCACTCAGTCTCTCCGCCGACCAACCAACTACTACCCACCTCTCCATGACTGACATCACCTGACTGTGGGATCACATCGTCATTGTCTGTCAAGATCTTGACCTCTCCGAAATGACTATCTCAGACAATATTGCTTACGGTGATCGTTCTATCAGCGATGAAGAACTCGGGGAACCTGCGAAGACTTCGATTGTCCATGACGTCATGATGTCGCTTTCCCAAAGAATACACAGCGCAGGTCAGCAAAGATGCTTCACAGCGCTTGTAGATAGCTCACGCGCTGGTTTGCGGAACCGCAAACCCGGATTCTCGTTCTCGACGAACGCACATTGGTCCTTGATGCTGAGAGCTAGACTGCCGTTATGAATACCATAGGTCAAGTGTCAAAACATCAATAACAATGACTCGGGGAATTGCGAAGACGTGCTACTCATCTTGGTGGCTCATGATGATGTCGTTGGTGGTGGAGCCGGAATCTATTCACTGCTGATGAACTATGACATCTTCTTGCAACTGGCTACTTTCGAACTCCCTACCATATTTTATCTTGTCCCATGCCACACACATTCATTCTGCTCAAATCGCTCATTCTGGTTGTCCTTACGCATTCTCCTGACGTCTTCGGGAAGCTTTTTGAGGCAACTGTCTTGTCTGTACTCCAATACAAATAAATACATGTAAAATGCCTTTTAACACCAGACACAATGTGCTCTAAGCAGTTGGCTAGCAAAATGAACACGAAATGTAGTACAGTTCATGAACAAAATGAGAGACAGACGAGAATCCCAACTTCCCTCACCTAGTAGCCACTACCTCCACCCACCTAGGTAGAGCGTCACCCCGAGGGATGAGATGGCCAGTTCGGCGTGTTCAAGGAGAAGCCACGACTCGTCCACCAGCGGGCGGTCTCACCGGGCCGGTCGTCGGCCATATACCACTGCACTCACCGAGAGTGCTTGACTGAGTTGAACCTGGGTCGCGACGTCCAGTTACTCAGCCCCGTGGCATACAGCGTTCTTCCAACCAGGCTACAACGCCCGACGTTAATCTATAGGTATGAAGGTGCGCTATACGCACATCTTTCTCCCCTTGTAGCACCTCTTGGAGGTGGCGGTGCATTTTTTTCGATAGATGTTTCTTTGAAGATGCTTCTAAGCTGATTAGTCATGAACTCGATGGGCGCCGATCATTCCTTACCATCATCTTGACCATATTCTCAATGCGCTCGTTTCCTCACAATTTTTCTGTGAGGCATATCAATATCCTCGGTCGTGTCAGACCACACTTTCCGGCGATTCACTACGTCTTTTTCGATGCGGCAATTGACTGCCGAAACATAAAATCAGTCCCACTGACATCATGAAAAGAAGGAGTCTAGTGCGCACCCTCGTTACCGCACCACAGCCAAGATCCCCAGATCAAATATCGTCGAGGTTTTTGGCGAACATTATATAGAAGGCGACCTTAAGTGAATGCAGGGCGCGAAGCCAGGAAAGAACAGAACGTTAAGAGACCGCCTGAATACGCTGCATTCATCTTCGGGGTGCTATGAGCCATCTATTGGAGGCATGCCATGAACCTGAGACTGACCTCCTCACGTCCAACGAAATCCAGATCGTACACTCTGTCACCAAAGCCATCAAGAAAGAGGTTTTTTTCCCTCATGACTCTAGAACGAAACGACGGATCTTTGTTAAGCGAAAATCTTATGACAGGGAGCTTCATACCATGACATATCACACCCTCTGACGCTACCCCCGAAGACGATCTCTGCAAGCGAGAAGAAAGGGCTCATCGCAATGACAGGAAACGCATCGAATATTATACGAAAGAATTCACGTCAATGCCCCCCACACAAGCGTGACGCATTGGATTTTGATGGCCGAGTCGAAATAGTAGAAGGCTACTCCTCGTTTATCTGCATGAAGAGCTTTATAATAAATGAAATGAGATGCAGACACTCTGATTGGAGATAGTATGGACGTACGAGAGTTCAGCCTACATGTCTTTAGATTACCGCCTCGCTAATTTATTCCTGCGCCTCGCTCCGACCTCGTATGGGAGACTTGTTCTAGAATTAGAGAGGAATTCGTGTGGTGGGCATACATGTACGAGACTGCATCAATATTGACGTGACAAGATCAGGACAGGGTTGAAACTGGACACATGAACGCACTTTGCGGGGCCGTCTTATGAGAGCGTCCGGACCAAACTGGTACTGTACACTCGATGTATAGCTGTTAGACTGAATGACGAAGTTTCCCCTGGTGCTATAGGTCGAAGGCTTCGCGTATACAACTTGAATTGGACGTATTCAGGCTAATTCAGCGTCATTTCACTGGTTCTGCTGTGTGAGCTGATGTTACTTCCAGCGAGCTCAAGAGAGTACAGTAAGGACGAGTGACTTACAGTAGTCCAATTGAATGACGTTCAGACGAAATTCGATCGCCGGGACTCCACACACGTCTGATATTGTAGATGACTGTGAGTGAATATTTTCGACAGTTGAAGTCCATGGTCAAAGCTTCGGGCAAGTCCGCTGCGCGTTGCTCACAGCGCACTGGCACCCCTTCCCGAGTCTTCACACCCTTGCACACAGCGTCATACAACACGAAGGGCCTGTATAAGTCAAAAGAGCACTGGAAACCCCCATATTATTGCGCCGAATATCAAGTATGGCTGGCGGATCCTCCGTGGAATAGCTTGCAAAGACGTTCCGAGTCGTGGACGGCGGCACCCGAGCTGTGCAGCTACCTATCTTTGAGGCTAGTCAGTATAATCTCTGTTGTCGTTGGTCTGGCCGGCTGAGCGTGCATCAGGACATATATGCTGGCGTTTACTCGGAACATTCAGTCGACTGAGTAAAGCTAGAGGGTCATCTCGGGCCCAAGAATGCTCTACGGAGGGCGCGATCTGTGATGCCACCGTGATCTAAGGTGAGACACCCTTGGCTTAGCTTCATTCTGCCCGAGAATCAAACCTTGAACCACAGTCAAACATTCTTTCGCCTCCTTTCGTCCGAAGAACAGGAGACTCGTACAAGTGACATGCAGCCACCGCTGTCGAGTTCGTTGGAAGTCAGGCCCATTTCTGAGAATTTCATTGTGCTGGCTGTCGAAGCAGAAAAGAGCTTGGCATACTGCCAATCGAAGAGGAAGCGTAGCGAACTTTGCATTTTGACCAGTAAGTCACAGGCCTGTTTACGTCTTCCGAAAATCATCGCTGAGATTTGATCCCTGAAGACGTGTTATCAGTCTCTCGACTACATGCCTATATTCGCATATCATCAAATTTTGAATTTTCGCGTCGTCGTAGTAGTGTCTACTCGAAGATCTTCTCTCGTATGTCCTCCGGATATCTATGCCCTTCATATCATTCTGAGCTCTGTATGACAGCTTTGCGCTCACAAGAGACGAGCTGTGTTGCATATGTTTTGACGTCTACGTAGTTCTCGACCCTTGGCCTTTGATGAGCGTGGCTCCAAGAGCAGCTCTCCCCGCGCTTCGCCTGCTCAGCTTGGGAAGGTTTGCTTGCAATTATTCTCTTGAGTGTCTTGCCGCTGATCATTGGTTTTTAGCTATGCTACAGCTCTGAATGTTGGTTGGTCAGCTAAAAACGACTACCAGAGGTCGGAGTGCTATTCAAAAGTGCATTACCCCGTAGCTCATCCACAGGACTTCAGGTGGAGGCCGTCGGCAATGACACCGCACTGCCTCGCATCTTAAGGGCAGTGATTACGACAGAAGGGCTGCAGAAAGTACGAATTGATCTCGTACCCGGTCTACTGTTAGCACAAAGAAAGTCATCAACATCTAGCAGCCGTTCGTCATTCAGAACTCTGAAGAAACAACGTATTGACCTCCGTTCCTCTAGGTTCATCGTGGACTCAAAGATCTCCCGGTTACTCGGACTGACGTCTCCTTGGACGATGGCTCTTGATTGGGCATGATCGTCTGACATGACAGGTGTCACATGTCAATCAAAGCGGACGGTCACGCATGGTACACGAAAGTACTTCTCGATGCCCACCTTTCTGTGGTTCCCAAAACTTCGATAGTCACACTTAAATCATCTTTTCGGGGTCTCCAAACATGGTTGCCAGGCCTCAATTTTTGCAATTGCGTCATGTGCTCTTCCGTCTGCTATGGTCTCGAGGATAGTGCGCCCTTCATGCCCTTTTGTCAGGCTTTTGTTCAACCGATCTTATGCATTTCTTTCGGCCAGGCCTCCGGCGACGAACTTTCGGTCTTCTCGGGCACGCTCATACATTCGAAGATGGCGGGATCGACTCGCACTCCAATCCCAACCTTTTCTCCCTCCCTTACCATGATGATCGTCTGACACATCAAGACGACGTGTATCAGCTGTTCACTCCTATTCCTCGAGTCGCCTCATCGTTATCACATAAACCGCCTGCACCTATCATCGAAGTCTTCTTTCCCTTTACCATAAGAGATATCTTGTAGGTCCTCGTTCTCGCAACTGAAATCGTATTTCAAATCAATCAATACTCTTGCAGGATCCGCGAGGAGACCAAGTCACCACCGTTGTTGCTGTTCTTGTGGTTCGATTCGTTGGGTAGGCAGTCTTTTTATGAATATGTTGCACAATGCTGATGACCACCAAGGATACCCGTTGCCTCCCGTAACATTTTTAAGACCAAGAACCGCGAGAATTGGAATTCTGGAATATCCGGAAGCATTTAGCGGAATCCGGAGCGCACAGCCTCTCACAAAGGGAGCGACAAGAAAAAAAAAAGTGCTTATAGAAGTCCTTCATACCTATAGAGTAACGTCGGGCGTTGTAGCCTGGTTGGAAGAACGCTATGGTACACAGGGCTGAGTAACTGGATGTCGCGACCCAGGTTCAACTCAGTCAAGCGTCCGAAGGGACGTGGTGTATTATAGCGGACGACCGGCCCGGTGAGAGCGTCCGCCGGTGGACGAGTCGCAGCTTCTCCTTGTACACGCTGAACTGGCCATCTCATCCCTCGGGGTGACGCTTGATCTGAAGGGGTCAGGGTAGTGGCTACTAGGTGAGGGAAGCTGGGATTCTCGTCTGTCTCTTGTTTTACTTTTGCTCAGGCTTCTGCTTCTCTGGCCATTTTATCCCTCAATCACATTTTGGAGGTACGTCTCTATTGTCTCTGTTGGCTCAGCTCAAGGATATTTATGCATTATTGTCCACAGGGGCTAATTTCCGCCGTTATTTTTGAGAGCTCCGATCATCTTGATAATACTTTATTGATTTGCCGTCTCCCGGTATCTCGTTGTTTGGACCCCACAAGCTATTGCGATCGTTTGCTATTTGTAGCGTGCGATATGTTTGTCTCGTGTTCCAGTCATAGTGTCTGAATATATCCCTGCGGTGTGATCATATCTCGATGCGAGTCGGTGCGTGACTAGGCGTAAATGAAAGGCCCCTCGGTACCTGGTCGACTGTAAAGTAGGCATGAAGCAGTTTTAAGCGCCAAGAGAAAGCCTCACGTCACCGACATTGCGGTCAATGGTTTGAGCGATTCATCCTAGCACATATTATTTGAGCCTCAAATCCTTATTTTTTCCAGAGAAAAAACAGTATACTCGAATTGACCCTGAGATTTTCTGCCTCCAGAACAGGCAACCAATGACAGACTCGCAGAGCTCATAAAGAAATCCTGGCGCGCCGGAAGAGAGCCGCCATCGCTATCTTGAGTCGTAACAACGGTACTTTCAAATACCGCAGAAATAAATGATTGTAGTCAGTCGCTTGTCCGTCTCGACTAACATCCTTGTCAAAGGTTTCACTGTTTGGTCTTCGGTTTTCATGACAGTCAAGATATATGGGTCGGAAATTAACTCTGCCTACAACGCGTGCAAGCTGCGTGCATCCCATAGATGCGTTGAGTTACGCCAAGGAGTCATGTTAAATAAACCTCTGTTCTCGTTTAGTTCAAGTTGACAACTTTGGACCTGAGTTGCTGGAGCAGAAAATATCTTAAATACGGATTGCTTCCGATTACGCTCATTTTCTAATCCTAACCGCATCTCCATTCCTGGTGACGTCGTGATCATAGATAAAAGTGTCTGCCCTTTGACCTCGTGGATTGCAGAAATATACAGAAATATAATTTTCATTGCCTCAACTAGCCTTTACTGTAAATCAGGGTCTGGCTTATTGATGATGTATTCTAGTCAACTGTTTACCTATTTTGGCTATCGGTATAGCCATTTTTAATCAGATTCTACACATTAATGTGTTTGAACCCCCATTTCCTGGAATCTAACCTCATTTGGTAATCTCGGCAGTTCTCCCATCATAAAGCTTTGTCGATCAACGGGATCAAATTGAAGCTTGCCGACTTGCCGATCAATGAAATCTTAGCGAAGCTTCTGGACCTGAATTGATTGTCCGAAAGGATGACGATTCCAGTACGATGGTCCAAGAGTCTTCATTGTCAGAGCTGTTGATGCTCGTCATTGACAGGGTACAGGAAGGCAGAAATCCATGAAACGGATCGGCACTGCTGCTTGACGTTTGGTTTGGGCCCAAATCGAAGCAAATATTTTCGAAATTGGTTGAATTTGCCTCCTAATTACCAATTTTGACCTGCGATCCGCCCCCAAGTCCTTGGTCGGCGGAAGGAAGTTCGAACTCAGCAGCAAGGAAGGGCTTCAGACGGGGCGTTTCTGACGCGAACCGTACGCGTCTCTTCTTTGTACTACCATCAGAACACCTACAACGTCCACCCTTCCACACCACATCAACAATATGCAATCCACTGTCTTTGAAAGTGCTTCACACGTCTGCGCTGGTGGTTTTGGTACGCTTTCTCATTGATCACCCCACGAAAGCTTGATAACGCCGGGTTTAGGGGTCGACAAACCAGTCCAATCCCAGCACTTTGCGCAACATGTTGTTGACGAGGACATCCTCTTAGAACATTCCGGCTATTGGCAGTCAGGCCAACACCCCGAGGCCTCCCTGTTGCAATATGTGTCGCTGCAATCACTAGACTCGAACTGCCCGCAGGCGATCTCCCTTACGCTTTCCGTAATGGACAAAGTTGCGACGACCCCTCCAATCCAGACGCCCGACTCGTTAGATATCATGGCAAGATCTGCCGCCAAGATCGTGACGGCTATTACGAACCAGAGCTTACCGGAGGCTCTCCGACCTCAAGTCAAATCTTTTCTCTCAAGCGTCGCCGAAAACATGATCCCTCGGATAACATCTGAAGCCGACGGCCATACACTGAGAGATCTGATGGAGATTTTGTCTTGTCTTGGGGAAGACATGGGAGAATCGGAATATGCGTTGAAACTACTCCAGCATGAACTGTTGAGTCCTCGTTTGTTGTCATCGATGTGCAGATGCTGACCATCCAATAGATTGGACCGCCGTTTTTCCCTCATGGTCGATACTTCACGACTGACCCTGCTCCCTACCTTCGTCGGAGGACTGGCAAAATGGCTCTCACGCTCGACAGATGCAGAAACCAATGCCTTGATCCTTCGCACCTTTCTTCGCGTCGTCTTCGATGCAGCGGCAGCCTTAAATTATGATGTCGCGCAAAAGGGTATCGATATCATGCTCTCTAGCTGCCAAACAGAGGCATATATGCCCCTCGGAGGAACGATTCTCCAGCACCTTTCTCTTGCTATCCAAGAGAAGTTTGACGAGGGGGACAAATCTGCCATCAGGATTTTCAGCCGAATGGTTCGGAGCGTGGAAAAGTTGGTGTCCGAGGGTTGGGATTTCACTGTTCCCTCACTTGCGCCGGCATGGACTTCCGTGCTGAAGTGTGGCGTTCGTATCGTCGCGGAATTTTTCCCGGTCAACGGATTTGCCAAGGCAGAGAACTTCAGTAACTGCACAACCTGCAATGAGGCGTTACTGGAGCGCGCTAAGCGCTCTTTGGTACGTTTATCATGTACAGATTTCGAACATTTTAACTGAACAACCGCAGATCGCAGCTAATACGATTGCGGACGTAAAGTATTGGCTAGCGAAAGCCGGTATAGTCAAGACGATCTTACTCCTTGTCTCTCAAGAAGATGATCGCAAGAAAATTCTCGGTCCTCGATACTATCTTTCGCTCTGCAACAGAATGGGATGGAACGACCCCCTGGTTCACAATCATACACACGAACCTCAAGGATATTCACAACTCACCGAGACACCGATGCTCGCCTCTCAAAGTCTCCCTGTGCCACCCGTTGTCCCCACCGTTGCTCAAGCCCATCCCTCTGCCGACCTACCTCAGGCCCGTCGTGTTCTGTCTCGAAAGCAACCGTTGGCATTGAGGACTGGTACTCTGAGTACTGTTCCTGAAGCGGACGCTCATGAGGAGCAGCATGAGATATTGGGGAGTTTAGTTCCGACGCCGACCGCACCAACCACAACACTTCATCCAACTTCCCAGCCTCGCCCCTCGATTTCACTACCGTCAACACCGTCTACAAACAAGAAAGCTCAGACTTCAAGAGGTGTACTTTCGCCTATTCGACCTAATCGGGACTCTTCCACTCACCTCAGTCCTCCCGTGAAGTCGCCTCCGTTTGCTTGGAGGGGCATGAATTCACAGGCAAAGCCAACAGCGGCGGAGAAAGTAGGACGGGTCTCCGGGAGTCAAAACATGGATCTTCTGAAGTCGCCGACCAATGCCATCGGCTTGAAAAGAGGTGGGACCGAGTCACCCGAGGGGAAGGAAAATTCGCGCCGGGTTAAGAAAGCACGGACCGAGAAGCCATCGTCATCAACAGCAAAGCCTGTCCGCCAGCGAGCTACATCCGCTGGACCGTCATCAGCAACTCCGCACGATACCAATGTGATTCGCACCCATAATCGTGCTCAAAGCTCGACTGCCATACCTCGCCCGAGCCAGCTTCCTATACGGAACTCAGGTCCTGCGCCTCCTCCGACATCTCTTCCACAGCCCTCGTCCAGGTCATCACTTCAAGCTGCGTTTGAACTGCAGGACGAGCAAGTTTTCCGCTATGCTCCCCTTGGGAGACGTTATGACACCACGTACGATTCCGGCGAGTCATCACCTGAACCGTCGCCGAAGGTTCCGTTCGATGTTAGCTCGCGTCGACCCATTGATCTCACCCACAATCCCACAACGTCCGTCCAATGTGTCGGGGGTGCGAATTATCGCTACCCAGGACTTCTGGGTGTCGCCACAATGTTGCACGCTGGCACCGCTGATCATACCTCGCAAGCTTTCCAAGAGCCCCGCACTGATTTACCCTTCGGAGATACTAGTACGGGTGCGGAGGACTGGGGTGAAAGCTACGGTGCCCAGCCTGGGACTTCGAACTTAACAGACCAGAAGACGACAGCACCTGCTCCGATCAAGGCGGAGGATGCTCAGGAGGCGGTTAAAGAGACGAGAGAGATCGGCGAGGACTCAAAGCCAACCCGAAGAAAATCTAGTCGTCAACCCAAACCCATCCGGCGTTAGACGCACTAGCATTCGTCGACGGAAGAGGAGCTCTCACTTCAAATGCCGGCCTCCATCCACATCTGTTTCGCAAGACCGTTTCCATCATCGTAGCGGTCTGGTATTCCCCATTTTATTTGCATTCGTTCAAGTTTTCGACCGACCCCATTGCAATTGTTATCATTATTCCACCATCATTATTGTCATTGTGACCCTCGTTTCGTGCATAGCTATAGAACTTGTACACCTCATCTCCCGCACATTGTATAATATACTTCCGCACTCCATTCTGTTCGAACGAAAATCAGCGAGTGACTCTCCGAATCCGACCGTGACGCGCTCAAACTCGTCTCGCGCCACCATCTTGTCGCGAGCACTTCATTCATCTATCATCCATGCTACCTCCGTAGGCCATGCCATCACCGCAAATATGGCTGGAATACCTGTATAAGCCACTGTCGACGAGAGAAATTGAAGATTTGACGGCCGAATCTGACTTTGGCTGCCGTTAGCTAGAAGTACTACGATTTTCAGTCTCGTGCCTCACCTCCGCTGATAATGAAAACAGGGATGGTATCTAGAGGGAGTTCATCGGCTTGTTTCAGAAGAGTCATGATCTGCCACAAGGCCCTCACTACGGCAGGAACAGCGATACCACGACGTCAAGTTGATAATGCCGCCTTGGGTATTTTCATTTGGCCTTATTTCCATCCTTCTATACCAACTCCACATATTCCAGGTCAACCATCCTCATACCCCGCGTTGAGCCCGCGATGTTCGCATAGAAAGGAGAGCCCTGAGAGTGACTATCACCCACTTTCGATTAGCAAGTCGTTGGACGTCTGGCTCATCATCATGGTGATGAGATGTGCAAGCGATCCTGAGTCAAGAATGTTGGCTTCACTCTGGGGTGTGGCCAATCGAGGAGGGGAGACGTTGGGATTGGGATTATATCCAGTGAGTTAGAGATCCTTATTTAATCATCTAAACTTCGCTCAAATTCTGGTAGTAGAGCGGTAGCAGAGGCTTCGTTAGACCTCAAACGTCAAAATCATAGTCTGAATCTATGCATTTCTCCCCAGAGTCTTGCCGTTTTCTGTGTGCGCGGCTCATCAAGTTTCTGGTCGACGTGCGTTCTCAGAATCCGAGACCTCTCATAACTAGTCGACTGACCTCAATGTAGTCCACATTGTCGAGGATACTTCATTCGGGCTCCATATCACCGCTGACATCAAACTCGGCATTCCTTAATATACGGCATTTATGAATGCGACCTGTCTGCTATCAAAGAAACCATTTGTTCATCCGATCACGACCTAGAAAAGGTTCGCCTTTGATTAATCTCTTAATCGCACGCTCGCTGACCATCTTGGTGTCTACAGTGATGCCTCTGTTGACGTCGTCGGGAGTGCCATCCAAACAAATCGATAAAAGGCCCAAGTTTGGCTCCAAATCACGCCCTGCCTCCTCCTGATGCTCAAATTCTCGTTTCGGAGTTTGTGCATTCTCAATGCGTCCAACCCTCCCGAGGATATCAAAACTCGTAGAGAGCGCAGATCCTTATGTTTGCTTCAGTGTCTGCGAGAATAAGTTCAGCCACCGCTCGTGTTCGTTTTTCATCAGGCATTCTTCCAAAACAATTCCCTTACTCTATTTGTCTAGGTCTTTCTCCGAGTTCAAATTGATCCTCTTCTACAATCGACCTTCCGTAGTAACGCTCATTGGTACAACAAAGACCTGTTCGAAGCTCTGTTCGACTTCTTACCCGTGCGCCTAAAACAGTACCGGAGAGCAGATTAAACATGCGAGAAAATACCCCCAGTTGCCGCATCTATACATGACTTTCGAGGGCCCGCAGCAGCTGTTCACCCTCTCTTTGCAGCCTCCAACCCAGCTTTTGAGCTACATGATCCGCAAGCGGTATCATGTACATGAGTTCTGTAATTGTAAGCTCTCATGCCTCTCTAGGCCGCATAACGTCATTCATTCTTTTGCGCACAGATTACGGCGACTTAGTCTCTTTCTTTATCACATACACACGAAAGCAAATGTGATCACCCCGGAATTGAATCACACTTGAATCACAGCCACCCACTTTCCACTTTATCTTTCATGACATCCTTGATGGAAACTTCGAGATCGTAATATATCCATCTCTCACACTCTTCATCGTCACGTCCACCGACTGTTACGGCCCCCCAGTCAATCAGCCATCTTTTCGGAAAGAGATGTCTGCCATTGTCTGGCTTCTCATCGATTCGGAGGTTGACAGCTCTGTAATTGCAGGCGGCGTATGAGTGTGTAGATGCTCCGGCCTGACGCGTAATCTTATGAGATCCCATACTCCAATGGCGACCCCTCCTGCTCGGTCGAAGCGATTGGGTGCTCTAGCGGAAATGGCGAGACTTGATTCCGTGGGACCTGCTACGGTTTCGCCGAAGACGATGAGCTTTACCCCGGGATCGGATACTCTCAGCCTTCCTTAAGGAAATCCACTCTCACTTCACCGGTCTCGCCCTCGAAGCCTTTCATGTATACAATTGAGCCACCGGTTTTGTCGGCCGGATTGTTGTCCACTTATTCCGATGCTGCGCTAGGGGGAGTAGCTCAGTTCGAGGATGTGTCTCGGCCTCTCGGAGGCGATCACCTAGATCGATGACTGATGCTCTTGCGACGAAGCTCTCGCGTTTCCCTTGGCAAGCCGCGACTCTCAACCCACCTCAAGTCAGAGAAAGGCGCCGAGGAGAACGAGAAGAACTCTTCGCACATCTTCCGATTTCAATTTTGCGCACCACCATCTCTAAGCATATATATTCTCTTCATCGAATTTCTCTGCTGCTTCGCTACTGCGCATGTCCCTCACTTCTCATTAATGGTCTCAAACATCCTCTTTGAAGTCTTGACCGTGGCCGAGGACGTCTGATTTATCAATAGGCTCAGCGCTATCACTCCTGCTATCGCTGTTGCTGACGAGATATGTGGTGAATCGAAGTTGTGGCTAATGGAGACTTTGGCATTGATGTCGATGACGAATCTTCGTCACAGGATAAGAAGTGGTTGATAAGCCGGAGCATTCGTCTCACGCCCTTTGCAAACTCTCTTCAAGGCTCAGAAGATGCGAAGGCTCTCATCAGTCTTGTGATCGCACAAACCACCGTCATCGTCTCGATGCTTAGCGTCAATTTGCTCTGAGCTCTGATCCTCAGTTGGCAGCTCACCCCTGCCGGACTCGCCGTCGGACCCGTCTCTGCTGGTGTCATGTCTATTTCATTCAGCTTCGTCTTCAAATTCCATTAGCACAACAAGTTTCTCCGAAAAGATATCGCGAAAGGATGCCAGGAAGCCATCTCAAACACGCCAGGCATTCGTTTGATGGCCTTCAAGGGTATCTTCGACGAACAGCACTACGAGAAGGCGTTGCAGCTTACTCTTGGGATTGGCTTGGAGAGTGCATCTGTCAGAGGGTTCAACATTGGTGTTGCTAGTGCTCTCTTTGGTCTCGCTGAAGGTAAGCATTGCTGTCCTCTTTTAGCTCGTCCTCTCTAATGTAGTACTAGATCCCCTCTTCTACGTTGATGCTGTCCGCGTCACCAACGGCACACTACCTGTCTCCGCACGGTTCAAGTTTTACATCTAGTCGTTTTATCGTATCAATCGCGTCGTAGGCGATGACTGTCAGTGAGTTTCGGTATCAATTTGTTGGTAATCACGTCTAAATTGAGTAGTAGCTCGAAGTGTCTTGAAAGTCGTTCAAGCACTCATGATCTCTAGCGCATCTTCCCAATGGCTGCTGACACCGACGATCTCGATTCAACAGCAAGCATCCTATCTCAGGCTCTGTCTCGTTCAAGAACGTCCAAGTCCCATATCCGAAACCACTCGATGTCTCAATCCACAAGGGTGTTCGCTTTGATCTCCCTAACGGCGAATGCGTCGCTATCTTCGGATGGTCGGGCTCTTCGCAATCTACCACTCTTCCCTTCTTCGACGTCTCCACGGAGCCAACTCTGGCGTAATTGGTGTCGAAAATACCAACCCCTCCCACACTGAAGTCATCAGGATGTGCGATTACGTCGCGTTTGTCATTTGGGGTCCTCACAAGACGATCAGCCCCTCATTTGAGGACTGCAATTATGTCGGAGGAGTCGAGGCAAACAGCACATGACTGAGCTGTCATAACTGGTGTTAGGAGAAAGAAGCCCTTTCATACTGCGCAGGCATGCGTCTTCCAGTATTCTTCGAAGGCAACTTGTCGAACTTCGTTCGTCCTCATAGACGCAAACATCGACCTGCTTTCTCATATGAGCTTCTTTCAGCAATGGTACCCTCAGTCGGCTTTATGATGCGTCTCTGAATGGCGCACTCCCCAACAAATTTCTGGAGGAACAGGTAGCCGAGAAACTACTCACAGACCCCTACCCAAGTATCACGTATAATCTCAAGATCGAAGGCCTCTCTTCTCGCGGCCTCCAGCTCTGGCCACTAAGTTTCGGGATCTGCAATTAGTATCATCCTTAGCGCGGTACGCTTCTGGACTCTTGCATAGGATCTTGAACTTATTCATTTGCGCTCAGCCTCCGACGACAAGGTTCCTGCCTTTTTCGCACATAAGCATGAAGATGACCACGAAAGGATCACTTCATGCTCCTGTTACAATCACCTTCATCCCACTTCGTCACACACCGCACTGGTTGCCCCGCAGACCTCAGGACTATCGGCTCTTCAAACCTCTTTCAAGTTCCTTGTAACGATCATGTACCCCGCCTGCATCCAGTACTGCCACAGTTCATAGCGCGACACAGTCTCATCGAGGCCTTCATCTCTAGCAGAAGTCGCACCAATTGGAATTCTGAAATGTCCGGAAGCATATATCGGAGGTCGGAGTGCACTGCCTCTCACAAAGGGAGCGACAAGAGGAAAAGGGCCTGCTTATAGGACGGCCGCACGCCTATAGAGTAACGTCGGGCGTGATAGCCTGGTTGGAAGAATGCTATGGTCCACAGGGCTGAGTAACTGGATGTCGCGACCCAGGTTCAACTCAGTCAAGCGTCCGATGTGGGCGTGGTGGTAATCATAGCGGACGACCGGCCCGGTTAGAGTTCCCGCCGGTGGACGAGTCGTGGCTTCTCCTTGAACACGCCGTACTGGCCATCTCATCCCTCGGGGTGACGCTTGATCTGATGGGATCAGGGTAGTGGACACTCGGTGAGAGAAGTTGGGATTCTCGTCTGTTTTGATTCTTTTTCTGAGACTTGATTTACGACAGTTTCGCTACCTGGAGATTCTCATGCATTTAATCAAGTCGGCCTTGACTTGTGGCTTGGTGATCGTCGACTAGTTGATCCTGGACCGACACGCCTGCAAGTTTTAGTTCCTCTATGGCTGTTCACGAGCATTGAGCTGGGATTATAGCAAAGTCTGGCTGGCTTACCGCGAATATGTCAAACATCGGGTGGTTTCACTTAGTCCCGACAATTGAGAGATTCTCTGCTTCGGTGCTAAACCCCGTCAGGTAGGCGGCGTCGAATGATCAGTGTTTTTTTTCTTATGCATGCTGATAGAGATCTTCGCCCGCCAACATGCGCCCGCTGATTTGATGCAAGAAGCAATCCGTCATACAGTCTCGCAGGTATCTTGGTCAATGCACCTCGCGAAAGTCACAAAGAAGGGGACGCGTTCAGCTTTGCTTTTTACGTGTCCTGAAGGTCATTGAGAAGTTGGCGCGAGATGGGTGGACTACTCACAAACCATGTGGCACCCGTAAGGGCAAGATCGCTGAGGACTGGGGTCAAGATACTGACTGAAATATCCCCCGTCGTTCCGGAGTAAATGGAAGCAGTAATCGGTGCCCAAGTCTTCGATCGGTGTCAGGAGTGTAACGAAGGCACGCGTTGAAAGGGCAAAGCAGTTTCACAGGGTACGACTTCGCTAGGGATTCGATTGTTCTTCCAATACTATACTGACATTTATGGGCAGATGAGCGCAACTCAGGTTGCCAAAGTACGATGGTGGCTGGTGAAAGGCGATGAGCCGTCTGCCTGGCATCAGACGCTCCCGGATGAAGCCAAGAAGAAAGTCATTGACTTGCAATACCATACGACACTATTCGCCGAACGCTTGGGCTGCACAACTCTGCAGGGCATAACCACATTCATGATACAGGCCCTCTTGCTTGCTCATCGGAGCTACAGCTCTTGATAAGAACTACCGTATTCCAGTTGAAATATGTATCATTATGGTTCACTTCTGTCGCTGCGCAGTTTCTTGTCTGGTAAGTCTAGGTGTAAAGTACAGTACTCCATCTGTCATTTCGCACGTACCTATGACACATTATAGCTTGACAAATGTACAAATTGTACTGTCGTAATCTATATCGGCTCTCAAACCACTGGCAGTGAGGCCGAACCCGACTCGACTCGCGCCATCATTATTAACCACCTCCGAGAGTCGTCAACGATAAGACATTGGGTCACGACTCGAGCCACCAAGCCCGGAAGTATCAGAAGATGTTCAATTGTTGATAAGAGCATACCGGCGGCCTGAAGTCGAGACTCGGGTGTCTGCTATGAACCTCCGGATCCATTTTCGACGTTGAGCCCTGCAGCTGCCTCATTTGAACTGTCTCGAGATCTCCGGATTCACAGACAGAGTTATATCACTAGCTCCTAAAGTTTTCACATTGGACGCAATGACAGCAACCTCATAACGGTCGTCGTCGACGAGGCTCTGCAAGTTGTTGAAGTTCAGTGACAGACTGCACTGGGCAGAAAATGCCACTCCGAGTCCAGGTGAGTCTCTTTCCACTACAGTGATCGTATTCGCTGACCTTGCATCTCAAAGCAAAGGCGTATACATATAGGAGACTGCTCGCATTCAGAGCTCCAGGGCACCTGCGACCATCGTTCTCATCGTTTCCGTGACTCGGACTTCCGTCATACGTACCCGTCGTATGAATATTCCCTCGAATCTCTGCCACGTCCTCCCTCGATGGCAAGGATCTTACGGAAAAGGCTTATCATCTGAGACATGGGAAGGGCAACCTGGTCACTTGGAAAGATAGGAGCAAAGTCGAGCCATGTCCTTGCTCGAACCTGTGCTCCTATTGCGCTCTCTCCTCGGTAAATTCTCTTCCTCGCTTGGAACGGCCTGGCTGATGACTTCGAGATAGATGAATCTCGGTCCAATCTTCCGCATTCTTGTCTTCGGGATACGAGCATGATGGAGACGGATCATTCATGCCGCCGATGATGACCAGGCATATGGATGTTCAAGATTCTTGTTCGTGGACGACGGGGATCCATCATCTCGTTACTGTCAAGGCTGCTTTCGCTCTAGCTTTCCAGAGATTCACGATTCTTTACACTCCTCATCCGCGCGACAATCCCATCATGCTCATCAACCAAAGGCTGTCCCAAATATTCGTCACCCCCCTCCTCACATTGAATGCGACATACTCACTCAAGCTCTAAGGCGGTGATTGCTCCGAGTGTGCATTGGAGGACATTGCGACTGAAAACGCGTTGAACGCCGCCGAGCGTGAAGGTCATCGGAGTCGGAACGATCCTCGAGCATGCCTACGGGAAGATTCGAATCATTCGACTCAATACTGCACGAATGAGGAAACTCGAAGAGTCTGATCCCGACTCCCAGGGGGTCTCGGATCGATCTTCCTGTCGGCGAATGTGTCCTCGTCTGTCTACGGTGGCCCAATTTTACGATCGCTACCCCAAAGAATATGGATTCCACTCCGGCACGAATATCATCGAAAAGACAAAGCTACAAAGCTACCGCTGTTCAATCATAACATTGCGTTCGTCAGCCAAGATTCTGAACCTCCCCGAGACAACAATATTGATGATGATCCCTCTACAAAAAACCCTTTAACCCACGCATTGAAAGCCTAAATGCGCCTCGTGCCAAGCTAGCGAGTGACGGCATACAGGCTCCACATCAGCCTGAGATGCCGGTAGTCCTCGCGGGGAATCCGGCTTCCTTCTCCTTCGCTCGAAAATCACAAAATATACGCTCTCAGCTCGTCAAATGTGATACCGTATTGATGAACACATTTTCGCGAATATTGAAGATGGTCGCCCGAGCCTTGTCCATTTCTGAATTTAATGTAACTCCCAAAGACCACCGCTGCTTAAGAGCAGTGCAGATGGCTATTGCAAGGAGAAAGTAAGAGGATGGTTGTGGTCCAGTCCGATACGCTCATGCGACCTCAGCGTCTCATCCGATGTTCATCTCATCGTGCCCTTTGATTTTCAAGTCGCATTTTACAACTGAAACGCTCTCGCCTGTCCGAGTCCCTTGTCCTGTCAACCTCGGTACATCTTTACCCACAGTGGATCACGCCTGGGATATCTTTGACATCGATTCGACTTTGAATCGACGGGTGAACCCACTTCACTTCTCTTTCTATCTAACACTCACGGCTAGCGGCTTACAGATGTCGCCTCCAATGATTCCAAAAGACCGTGCACATCTACACGTGTCCATCCCCTCGCTCATGAATAGAGCCCTCGAAAGTTCCAAGAGTCTAGACTCTGAATTGCATCGCCTTTTTGCTCGATTTTCTGCTTGTCAATCCTCAAGTGCATCCCAGGCGATGCTGGCGGTTGGCTCCTTATTTCGATCTAGATATCGAAGGAAGGATTGTTGCCCATGCTCTATTCTCACAGCTCGCTGGGCGCTGTTCCCTGATACTTCGTCAGCAACTGACTACTGGCACCCCGCTGGTTTCGAAAATGCCCTCGGACATCTGGAGGATCATACTTTCCGTGGGCAGTTCGGCCATCTATAAATCTTGCAATGACTTACACTCCGCCGGAACTTGGGTCACGAACTCCACTGGCATGGCTACTCTGAGGCAATTCCGGCTCGAGTTTGGTCGACGGCTATCAGTTTACTGTCAATCATGGCAAAAATGCGTGCGGGTCCAAAAGACGAATCCGGAGGTGGTAGAAGGGTGAGTTAGCAACCCGTGGAATATTCCTGTGTATGTGAGACATGAAAGGGAACCACCTGAATGAATATATTCAACGTACCTCTATACGGAAGCATATTTCGGAAACCGGAGTGCACTGCCTCTTAGAAGGGGGAAAAGAAATGCTTATAGAAATGCTTCATACCTATAGAGTAACGTCAGATGAAGTAGCTAGGTTGGAAGATCACCGTGTGCCACAGGGCTGAGTAACTGGATGTCGCGACCCAGGTTCAACTCAGTCAAGCGTCCAGGAGGACGTGGTGGTATCATCGGCGGACGACCGGCCCGGTGAGATAGTCTGACGGTGGGCGAGTCGCGGCTTCTCCTTGTAAACGCCGAACTGGGGCATCTCATCCTTCGGGGTGACGCCTTACCCAGGAGGGTAGGGGTAGTGCTGACCACTAGGTGAGGGAGGTCGGGATTCTCGTCTGTTTTGTTCTATTGTTTTATTTTGCTATAGGTCCAATAATGGGTAAATTCAGTTGAGTCCCAAAAGTTTGGGAGTGGCCTATTGCACTTCTGAACCACCGGACAAACTACACACAAACATTCAATTCGACACTCGACATACATGTACATGTATGTGTAGCTATAAGTCTGAGAACTTAGAACTAGTATACTACATCTACATCTACATCTACAAAGAACGGTTGTCTACCAATACTCCAACCTCGAAATCAAGAGTCGAAAAACAGATGAAAAACGAAAAGGTATCGAGACCACGCCTAACCCTGCTACTCCGTGAGTTCAGGCAAAGGAGGTTGAACATGTAAGATAGAAGAATCAGAGAAATCACAGAATCCAGCAGGCGACGGCCAAGAGTTGTGCGCCGAGTGCGTATTTTATCAAGCCGGATCCCCATCCTGTGGCGCGGCGAGCAGAGGATTTCTTGCTTGAGCTGCCACTTCCACTTGAGCCGCTTGAGGGTCTGCAACGTCAAAATCAGAATCAATAACGAGAAAGAAGAATGAGAAAAGAACGGAAGAGACTCACGTGAACTTGAGCAAAACAACCTCCGAAGCAGATACATTAATCGACTGGTCCGCCGAAACATTAAGCGTACTCAACGTCCCTCCAGGAGTTCCAGCAACAGTCTCAAAGCTCTGACCACCCCACGACAATCCACTCGTATCATCCGTCCTCCCAATATCAAGTCTCTTAACATTCATCGTCATTCCCGCCAATCCCAAATTAACCGAAGTAATGGGCCGAGAACCAGAAGTCGACGAGAGGAATGGAGCAGAGTTTATGAGGACGACGGAGGAGAGGCCTGAGGGTGTGTAGAGGGCGTAGCCGGCCAGTGTGTCGGAGGAAGTGGATAGTTCGGTGATTGTGCGTGAGGAAGAGTTTCCGAGGAATTCGGCGACGACGAGCGCGCCGTAGTATGCTGGTTGGACGTGTGCTGCGAGGGGTGTCTGGAGGGGGATACCGGAGAGGGATTTGTTGAGAGCTACGGGTTGGATCTGTAATCCGATATGGTGATTATGTGAGTGAGAGGAGGGGGACTCGACGTACGAGGTTGTATGCGTAGCCTATTCCGTTGTGGAAGAATAGACGTTCGACGCCGAGTGTGGCTGCCTGGAGGGAATAATCGACGAGCCAGATAGCAGATGCCGCCGAATTGCTGATATCTACACACGCATCCAGATCAACTCGGGTTCGAGGAACAGTGGAATGACATACTGAGGATTCCATGGCCAGAGTACGTATTAGTTTCGCTACCAATCTCAAGTAAGAAGAGGCCCCGTGAGGAAGGACGGAGAGACGCACCCAAGGTCATATTTAAGGCCTGCTTTGCGCGTAGCGGTAATATCATCACTAAACGCAGTCAAATTCCCCCTGATCAACTTCTTATCCATCAAATCCCCTATCCTCGCAGTGCCACTCGTCGTCGAGCCTTGATAATGATGCTGAGACATCCTAACCATTCGTTAGCTTCTGCCCTTTGAGAAAGAAATGAGGGGACGTACGTTGTGATCAATTTCCCGGCGGAGGTCTGGAGGAGACCGCCTGAGAGACCGTTTTGGGTTGTGAAGCCTGCGGTGGTGATGTGACCCAGTGAAAGACCCATCAGGCCAGGTGAATTCGCGCCGCTGAATCCAGCCGCCGAGGATACTTGCGCAACGAACGCGCTCCACCTTTACCATCTCAATTAGCCTTCTCCTCAGACTCAAAAACGTTTTGATAATACGTACTCAGCAACATACGCCTTAAAATCATACGAACTCGGCCTCCTCTTCGTGAGAACATAACGATCCGGTTCGTTGCCTATCTCGAGAAGATGAAGCGACACATTCGCATTCTTTACAGCGGAAGATTGGAAAGCTCCAAGGATGGATTCAGCTTCGAGTGTTGCTGCTGTGGTGTTATCCGTGCCGAAGTTCACGCCCCAGATCATTTGCGTGCCGGAGGGCATGTATTGGGATGAGGCATAGTAGGAGGGTCCGACAACTACGCTTGATGCCTTTTGTGGGAGTTAGAAAATCGCTGATGGACTGGATTTCGATGTGTTTACCTCAGGAAAGATATTAGTCGGCGAAGCAGGGGGGTATACATCTTCATCTGACTGCCAAATCGTCCACATTAGCTCTCTGCACCTGCAATATGAGAAATAAAAAAGGACTGACAGTAGCGCTAGGATCGAAATTCGTATTATCTTCTGAGTCACCACCAACTCTCAGCATAGGCGGTGTCCCAGTATACGTTTTTAGGTTCGAAAGAACGTTGATAAAGAACGTGTTGGGACTATCACTTCCAGCCCATTCAGACCATCTATCTCCTTCAATAGAAAGCGAAACGAGTGACGGGGAGACTTGAAATGCTCCGTTAGGTGCGGCTGTGGGGACAGAAATGGAGATAGATGATGTGGATGTGGATTGGGCGTAGGCTTGACTAGTTGAATAGAGACAAAGGAGCAGAAAAAGCGAAATTGAAGAGGACAGCGACATGGCTGGAGAACAAACGAACAGGCGTCTCCTTCACTGGCATCAGTTGCTTTCAACGCCATTGATACGCCAAGCCGAACTGCCTGCCGAGCGGAACGCCCGCGACCGCACCAATCGGCAACAAATCGGCACTTTCTTGTTCTAAACATTGACAAGGAGAACAACCCTAGGTTTTGTACATGTACATAGACTTCTCACATAACAGATACCAACTCCTCGAAATAGGAAACAATATGAAAGGAAAACACACATCTTTACTTTCGAGCTCGTGTTCGAGTAACTCTCGCTCCCGCTGCAACACCATCAACAGCATCCGTGACCGGCGTTTTTCGCCCGCTCCCACTTCGCGTCGCTGAAGCAGTCTTCGTAGTTTTGACCGTCGCTGCTTTCTCTGCAACATCAGGATTGGGAGAGTTTTCTTTCTCGAACTCTTCTCCGTCATTCGAAGGAGTTGGCGTTTTTGCGCCCTTTCGTGCGGTCGTCTTGGTACTGGCAGGCGTGGCTTTCTTCGTCTTGGCTGCAGGTTCGGCAGGCGAGTCGCGCGCGAGAGGCCGGCGCAACTTCGTCTCGGGCGCCGTTTCTGCTTCCGCATGTCGATTTCGCAAAGCCCTTGTTGGAGGAGGAGCAGGTGCCCCTGGAGATTCAGGATCAGAAATGGCATCTAAGGGATCCGCAGCATCATCTAGGGTTTCGGCCTTGGCAGCTTTCGTTGCCTTTGCCGTAGATGACTGCTTTGTTTGTTTCGCTCTAGTGGCAGCTGTTGGTCGGGCAATGCCACTTGTATGTGGGCGGGGTTCTGCGTCTTCAACTTTCGTCGCAACCTTTCGCTTGGTTCCTGCTCGTGTCGGCTTCGGGTCATCCTATTAAAAAGGTCAGCGTGAATAAACCCAAGATTAGATACCGTACCTCAATCTTAACTTCCGCATTAGCGACAGGTAACGCAGGGAGTTCCTACGAAAGACGATCAGTGATTAAAAATCTGAACGCAAAAAGGAAGCTCACAGGAACAGGTCCATCGTCAACGAAGAAATCCTCCTCTCCCTTCTTCGCAGGCTTTCTCGAGTTCACAGACCTGGATCTAGCTCGCGTCGTCCTAGAAGTACCAGGCACAGGCGCATCCCCAACATCCGTCTTAGGAGCCACCTTTCGACCACGATGAACCACAGCGCCCTCCGTGGGCGTCTTAGCTCGCGGCGGCAGAGGATCAGTAGCTGCTTGCTTTGTTAGACGCGTAGCCCGACGAACAGGCTCTGCTGTCTTCGGGACGGCCTTGACAGCGGTTTTCTTTAAGGTTGAAGATTCCTGAGGCTGAGGGACTTCAGGTTCGGAAACCTGCATTTCTGCCATAGCCGTCCTCACCTCTTCGACTTCCACCTGATCCTTCATGCCCTGTGTCTCGGTCTCGTCCTGCGTTCCCTCAACATCGTGCTGGACGTCTTCGTTTTCATGCTCCACAGACTCGTCACTCTCGACAGAGAGGAAGTTCAGTGGTCCTCGAATGGGCGGCTCGTTCTCGTCATTCTCCTCTTCCTCGTCTTGCGCGAAGGTTTCTCCTACACCTTCCAGAACGGGAGTAGGAAGACCACCTCGGTTCGATAAATCCTTGCGATATAGCTCTCTAAGACCCTTAAGAGCCGGTGTCTCGGGACCAGTCGGTTTAGCAGGAGATTTGAACATAGCGAGCATCCCATCGAAACGAGGCGTAGCCGACGCCGTTGCCTTTCCGAACATATGCTTCAGATCCAGGAAAGGAGGAGTCTCAGGAGCCGGGACGGGAGGTTTGACAGGTGTTGTCTCTTTATATAAGACGTGAGTCGGCGCGGGTTGGACTTCTGTGATCTCTTCTTCGAAAATGGATATAGCATCGTCTCGCAGAGGTCGAGTCGGCGTCTGCTTTACGACCACCGGAGCGACAGGACGGACGGGGCTTGCGAAGAGAGAAAATCCTTGCTTGGTTGGGCTAAGACTTGGTCTTCCCTGGGATTGAGCCGCAATACTATTGCGTCTCAGATTCTGAGCTTGTTCTCGGACTCGTTGAAGGAGGGAGTTGATATCGCTTTGATCGTCAGGGAGGGAGCTCGACGTTGTGAGGGTCACGGGTTGATCAAATGTACGGGACAGAAGTGGAGAGGGTAGAGGTGGCATAAGATCGTCCGGGATCTTAGAGCTTCGTTTTTGCTGAATTGCACGACGCTCTTCGTCCGTGACGATAGGACGTGAAGGGCTCTTCGAATATGGTCAGGGATTTCATCAAACAATATGGGCTCCAGACTCACAGGCGCAATTTCGGATCTCTCGGATACTGCAGACGACGTTCTGTTCCAGATGGAACCTACTCCTGCCTTTGGCGGCGAATTGGCAAGAGTTGGCGCCTCTGGCATGCCGATTAACGGTACTCTTCTGGCGCCACCGAAAGAACCAGCAGGAGGGATAAGAGGTGCTGAAATTCTTGGACGAATTCCTTGAGAGGGTTGTTGAGGAGTCATGAATGGACCCTAAAACGTGATCAGCAAGGTGCAGCAAGCAGCGTATTGAGCTCACCAAAGGACGTCTAGATCCAAGTTTCGATGCTACGGGAGTGCTAGTTGATTGCGCCGGGGTATTCGACTCCTCTTCGTCTTCGTCAAACGAATCCATCATTTCCATCTGAACACAGTATCAGCCCAGTCGAACTCAGGAAACCGAGAAAACCATTCTACCATGGGGCTATGCATAATCTGATCATTATGCGTTGGTTCTATTGGGGACGTCTTGCGAGCCGCTTCGAAATTGGCCATGAGAGTCTGACTCGTTGGGGTTCGGTTATTCTCTTCGTCTTCATCTCGATGTTCCCAGTCTTCATCAGCACCCAATTCGCGCTCCGGACTAACGACTTCTTCAACTTCTTGCTCTTCAGCCTCCTCTTCCATTTGCTTCTCGTAGGCTAGTTTAGCCGACTTTACGAGAACGGCTTTATGCAAGGACGGCGCACATCTTCGTTTAGGAGATGGTGTGGGCATGGGCATAGGTGGCGCCATGATAGGTTGCGGGACGGGGAAGGCTCGACTGGGTCGGACAGGAGTTCGAGGATTGGCATTGATGGGCGGGGGAGGAAGTTCAGTCAAACGGTCGACTTCTTCGAGGACGATGACATCTTTGTCTTCATGAATAATTGTAGAGTTGTCGCCGTCGCCTTGTAACAGGCAGACATCGATGTCATCGCCTTCCTGAAGACCTTGGCTTCTGATAGGTGATCGTAAACGCTCGATCTGTGCTGCTGGTGTCCATATCTTGGGTACGGACGGTGTGAATATTTGAGCAGCATGAATCATAGATAGACGCATGGAGCGACGACGCGTCTGAGCGGCTGGGGTGGTGAATATGTACGGTTGACGGTGTTCTTTGGGAGGGTACCAGAACTGGAACTTCTTCTTGTGGATTTCCAAGTTAGTTCCATTGGTGAGAGGGATAGTCACGTCGGCTCCATGATTTGAGGATGGGAGAATGAAAGCTCCATCGACCAGTAAACCATTTCGTCCAAGGACAACGAGGAATGCCTGACACAAATAGACATTAGCTTTCCAAGTCACTTTCGACACTGTTGCGCACCTTTTTGTCCTCGAAAATGATCTTGCTGTGTATCTCACTGACTGTGGAATAATACAGGCGCACGCTGCAATCCTGGCCTCTTCCGAAAGTAACTTCTTCGTCGTCAATGGGGAATGTGGCGATAACTTCATTCTCATTCTTGTTGCTCATGAGCTTCAAGGTGCCATATCTTCCAACTACTGTGGCAGTGTCCATGATAGACTAGTTATGTACGCCGCGATGGCGGGGAAGTAAGGAGAGGAACAAGGCCGCGCGACTCAGGAACTCGTGAGTTCGAGTTCCGAAAACGGCAACTCAACTCTTATCACGTGGGAGGTCACGTGAGCCTCGATAGCATTATTTTTCTCAATTGCTTGGTCTCGCATGATGTGGGCCACTTGCTATTTCAGAAACTCCTGGTATGAGTTTACTTAGGCTTTTATTGTAATGACGTGAGATTTGAGCTATGGGAGATATAAGAGATTTCCGCTATAGGCCTATGAGGAACGCCGACACTAGTCACCTCTATGGACCAATCCACACTTCGCGGCGGTCCGAAGAGAATCAAAAGACAGCCTAATAGGTTTGAGAGAATCCGAATGTTCCGTGAATGCGAGTTAGAATCTCCAGGAAATGAGGTTCATTCTCCGGGGTGATATGCCCATGACGAATCATGAAATCAAGCAGAACTATTCGTAGGTCAAGGATGGCACGTCAGAGGAACCAAAGAACTTGCCTACGGCACAGTTGGGCTTAAACAGCCCCTCAAGCATTTTTTGTTTCACGACGGCCATGGGGAGCAGCTGGGGGAAGTATTTCAGAAGGGCTCAGAAAGCAAGAACACCTGCGAACCTCGAAGGATTCTACCTCTCCATCGGAAGGCTTAGGGATTACAGAATCGACTTGATCGGAGGGGATCAATAGATCATAAACGTACCTAAATGCACGCTTAGAATTAGCCACTCAAGGAACAAAATCTGGCTCACTCGACTTCAGGTTGTAACCAGCCCTTATCTGATCTTTGCCAAATCAGTCAAGATCGGAGATTGCTCGAGCTTGAAAATACACACCGATAGAAGTAGCTAACTGCCCCAGCACCTTTGATGTTTGGTCCGACAAAGGATTGAGGGAGACTGGCTTCCTCTTCCGCCTCTTTGACCATCGAATCGAGAGGTGTAAGTTTATAAGGAAGGCCACCGGCAGCGCTGTTATCCAGCCATCCAGGCCACCTTGACAACAGATTCGTATGAGAGCGTCAGGACATCCAAGTATAGAGCCAACGTTTGTTTCGTCATAGAGCGTTTTGCCACCCATATCTTCCAATCCGAGGTGTACAAGGTCAAATGCACTCCATAAGTGACTATTCCGAACAGTCCACTAGCGGCTCTTTCTATAACAAAAGCCAGGCTACTTTCGTTAAGAGGGCCCAGTGGCTCATTGTAGACAGGATAAAGCTCGTTTCTCCACATTCGCCCTCCTATGGTATTGGCGAAGAGCCCCTGCTCGCGCCAGCCCTCACAGAGGGTCTTGAGGGCCTCGGATCGTTTCTCTAGGGTTGACAGAGTGGCAGAGAAAGAAACTGCATTGATGGCCATTGAATTGTCGTCCCGGTGTATGATCCAGCGAGGGCCATCTTTGCTACCTTCATTATCTGATTCAAGAGCACGGACAACGTTATCCCAGAGAAATCCAATGGGGTACTGACGATCCCCAGAACCCGACGAAGATGGGGATTTCAGGAGAAACGGCACCAATCTCTCTTCGCAGCGATCAAGTCTGAAGTTGTCGCAAGCTTCGACGACAGAGAGGAAAGATGGTCCCATGCTTTAGCGATGTTTGGCGCTATTTGTACCACTAATTCCCGATGTCATCCAAAGACTCGAAACCGTCGACCAGCGATTCCATCGTTGGACAAAAGGTACGGAGCCAGTCATATCACCTGTCGAAGTTTTCTAATGACTGGATATAGTATGATCGTTGCCGTACGTCGCACAGTTGACCAGTTCTCAACATATACTCATAGGGCACCCATCACATTGCAGTCGCAGACTTAATTCTGAAAGCGTAAGATACACGCCAGCTCACATGAAATCGCGCTCAACTTGAGGAATAGTGGTGTTGGTTTTGGCGTCGGAGTCGTTGCATCGGTCATTCTCTTTCGCCGTGAGTGCTTCGACGTGGTCTATTGCTCCGTTGACTACAATTTCCCTTTGGTTCAGGACGCACATGGCCGATATCCCTTTCCACCGGGTTCGGAATAGGAGCTGCCTATGCTGATTGTGACCGTTCCTTCAACCTTGCACGCGTTCCGGGCACGCGCATCATTCCTGCGTCACCACCACCTGCTGCACCAGCAGTCGGACCCAAATCCTCGACCCATGTTGTATAGATGCATGCACGACTAGCGAAGAGCTGTGGTCAGGAACGAAGATAAACATCTGCATTCACAATTCTGTCTCGCCAAAATCTGTACCAAACATTCGTTAAGAATTAGACATCAGGCCGAACAATGCATGATCCCGGAGGGACCTCTACCTATCTGCATGGTTGAGGGTAGAAGATGCGTATTATCCGGGAAGTTGCATGCCATCGTACTTGGGGTTTAGAAAGAATGCGGTCCGGCATTCTGAAATGCTTAAAGTCGCCGATCATTTCGTAAACTCATCCCAGTAACATGTCAAACTCGTTGTTCCCTCCGAAACGATGGATTCGAGCGTTTTTGGACTTGAGCTTTTTTAGACGAGATCCTCAATAATTCAAAGCTTAACTTAGATATCGACACATCGAAGAGCTGACCGAAGTCGAAAGCGGGAGCCGGCGCCGACTTCCGCCGCGATCGAACTCAATCTTAAGCCATGACGTTTCCTCCCCCATCGTTGGCCGCCGTATTGACAGAGCTCGCGCCTTTGCTTAAAGCGCGAAAAGAAACGATATCAGTTGTAGAGACGACCACAGGTGGCCTTATCTCAGCATCTCTTCTTTCAGTTCCAGGAGCTAGTGAATTCTACAAAAATGGAATGACGCTATACACTCGTGAAGGTCGCCTGGAATTTGGGGGATGGACAGATGAGATTATCCAATCATACAGGTAGGGTAATCTGTCAAGTGTCTGAAAATGGACCCTCCGTCGACCACCATTGCAACTTGTGTTAGGGGTCCCACACAGGAAATCGTAGCTGGAATCGCAAAGCATGTCAGACAAAGTTTGCCAGCGACATATACACTAAGCGAATCTGGAACGGCTGGGCCCTCAGGGGGGAGCCAGCCCAATCGCACTCCGTATGTTTCGATGACATATTTCAGTGGACATTATGAACGACTGCACCCACAGAGGTTATGTCGCCTTCGCTATCGCCACTGAAAGCGGAGTGGTGACAAAGGAGATACAAAACGTAGGTCAGGGAAATGACCGGGCAGCTAATATGGTGAAATTCGCCGAAGAGGGTTTGCAATTCCTCCTCTCGGTCATAAAAGGTGATGTTTTCAGACGGTCGCAAACAAAAAAAAAATGCATACTAAATTCGGACAGAATCCGAGAAGTCTTCCCGCCTGTAGCTATACAAGTAGTTAGTTGTTACACTACCTCTCACCCGTGTAACAAAGCATAGCCCGTAAAATAAACTTCCAGTTGAACGTAACGCCGTTCAACTTCAAGACTGACTGCATAGTGTAACACTCAGACGTGACAAAAAAAATCCACGGAAGTGTAAGACAGACCTTTTGATTGGAAGCAATAGAGCCTCTAAATTGGTCATGCTGAACAAGAAACTCAATCAACCAAGCGCAGGACCAAACTTGAAGTTTGGAAGTGAAGGCCGGCTAAGCGTGGGAAGCTTCGATCAACTCCGCCCTCCCTCTTGCCCGCCATGAAGCTCGTTCGGTGAGTTGACTTCGATTGACTGCCAATCCGCCTTCATCTGTTCCCAGTTTGATTTGGTCCTTTCGCAAACATGTGGCTGATTGATATCGTCCAACTTTTTCCCTTCCAGGTTTCTCATGAAATTGAACAATGAAACGGTCACGATTGAGCTGAAAAATGGGTCCATCGTCCATGGCACTATCACTGGTCAGTAATCAATGCTCCATGATGGCCAATCATGGCGTTACTAATGAACCATACCCCAGGTGTTGACATGCAAATGAACACGCATCTCAAAACAGTCAAATTGACGACTCGCAATACCGGGCCATTCAACTTGGATTCTCTGTCCATCCGTGGCAATAACATCCGTTATTTTGTCTTACCAGACGCTCTTCCTCTTGATACTTTACTGGTGGACGACGCGCCCAAACCGAAGGGTGGCAGGAAAAAAGAGGATCCACGAGGAAGAGGCAGAGGCAGAGGAGGTATGGACAGGGGCCGCAGCAGAGGTCGCGGCCGTGGACGTGGACGCGGGTTCTAGTCTTCTTGCTCTTCTAAAAAGGTGCGCTTCGATCGCTATGCTCAATGCTTAGACACTGAGCGTCGCCGCAGTGTTTGCCTACTGACTCCCTGCTTCTTACCGACTGGAAAAACCCAGAGAGCTGGGTGGCCTTGTGCTGGTTCCTTATCTAATGGCCCCCGTGGCTGTCGTTACTTGCTGCAACACCTCTTTCTCCGATGTACCACCTCGCCGACCAGATGCAATACATATCGTATACATGTACAATCATCAAACTCACTGGTATATGATCAGTAAATGCAGACGTCGAAGGCCGCTTTTGCCACAGTGGAGCAAAAAGTTTCTAATGGCGCTCGCAATCCGCAGAAACGTTGTTGAGTGTGCCTTCGCGAGAGTTCACTCAATCTCGCTACACGCAAGCTACTGGAATATTTTTGACGCGACGTGCGCCGCGCAAATGGAAGAAGCAAGTGATATTGCTAGAATTCGGTATCTAACCCACAAATCCGAATGCGACGAAAACAATTATGAGACCCTAATGCTATAGATGAGTTAACCAGGTGAAACGTAAGCTCATGAGTATTAATACAGTCGATAGAGGAAAGTAAGAGCAATGGTCCAGAAAACCCATAATCCAAGAGATATACAATCAAGACGTCGTGAAGATACTCAAGCCGGGTATTTGGGCTTGCTCCTGAAGAGATATTCTTCAGGGCCCGAAGGCTCGAATTTAACGCTCGTTGATCTTGCTTTCTCGTCGTCAGGCTCTATAGTGGTGCCTATAGGGAATCTCAAATCTCCGCTTGATGAAGCTACAGCGAGAGACACATGGCTCGTAGGATCGAAGCGTGGCAGTGGATGGTCCATGACGAATAAGACCCAGCCGAAGAGGATGAGCATGACCAGCCCTACCACACCAACAGGGATGAAGGCAACAAAGGTATGCGATCCTGCATCCCATCCTAATGTTGGCCAGGTCATATCTCCGGCGAGTGAGCGAATGCACGGGTTCGTTGTCTTCGTGATGTCGCTTGTTTGGCTGAGCATCTGAAGCGTGAAGAGCAGACGCAGAAACGAGGCCTTCATATCATCATGTGAGTATATGTGTGTGACAGGAGACGGTATGAGACGTACCTCGTATTCGATAACACCCTGGATCATAGTTTCCAGCAAGGAAGTATAGGCCAACTGCGTACCATTCGAGGCCATGGTTTGATTCCTGACGAAAGGAATGTATATCGAATTGATAGCGTCGATGAAGAAGTTCCCGTTCCAAGTCTGAGTGCCTGCTATCACTGATATCAGGGCGGCAGTGGCATTTCCCATCACATTGAAGCTCGGCTCTCTCGTGTCCGTCGTGCCGTTATTGACCCAGGAAAAGGCAGACGTGGAGGACTTGTATTCGAGACTGCCCAGCTCGATGCTTCCGGTGACCTCGCAACTGATATTTCCAATGACGTCGTAGTCAGCTCCCGAACCGAAGTGTGTGAGATAGACATTCTCCGTTATAAGATTGGGAGTGGTGTCGGGAGCTGGGCAGTTGATGGATCCTACGAGGAAGTTGCTGTTCGGTAGAGTCCATGATTGAGTGTTTCCACCTCCACAATCGCTGGTCACATTAGCGATCATTCCTGTGGAGTCGACGGTCACGGAGAATGGGTTATTGTTGATATACTGGCAGGAGACTGTAACATTTAGTCCCTGCTGTGTCAAGGAGGAGTTTGCCGGTTGCTTGTATGAAGATGTGGTGTCGAGGTACTTGGAACTGGATGGTCCTTGGGGGACGACGCCTCCCGTAGATCCATAGAAGTTGAGCCCACCCATTTCGTATATGTTAACGACTTCTTGGAATTCGGGGCTACCCAAGGATATAAGCACGTCCTTGAATTTCTTCGCAATCTGAATCACGATGGTGATCAGTAACAGATATTGACATAATCCGCGGATAACGCACTGCTGAGCGACCCGCGGTCAAGATATCCATGGTCTGGTCGGACGACCAGCACGTTGTGATCCCCATGCCCGCCACATTCTGCAAAGCAACAATCAGATCGAATCGAAATCTTGAGTAAAAGAAACATTACCTTCCAGTCACAGTTATTGGAGTTGTGTAGATTATTGTTCTCAAACCAAGCCGGACATGACGAGTCCGTCGCCAGGAAATCAACCTCCCATCCCATGAGCTGCTGCGACAAGGTTATCGGCAACGGTGCGAGCAGAGTTGTGTAGCCGGCCGTCAGCAATCCGAGGACGATTGCTGAGGTGATGGTCATAAGCGTATAGAGAGGTCGTCTCATCTCGAGCAGGCCGGAGCCAAATTTCAAAGCTGCCAATGTCTCGATCGTGGCAAACATCGACCATTGGAGAGATCGCTTCGCAGCGACGAAGGATATAATTCGCGAGAAGAGATTTTGTGCCAGCCAGGAGAAGAAAGATGAGACAATGGCGATTATTAGAAGGGTGTATCGGGGGTTATCGGTTGTCCAGTTCACCAAGAATGTGGGTGCGCGAAGGCCGCCATGGCTAATGCTGAGATGTACGATAAAGAGTATAGGGAGACCGATGGCTATCATGAATTGGACCACGGTAAGGAGGTATAGGGCATGCGTATGCCATTTTCCATAGAAGAAATGTGAGTAGTGGATGGCAGAAGAGTAAGCACTGGAAGGCCGCCCCGGAGAGAGAGGATAGGGCTGTGGTCGGAGAGGGACTTGCTCGTATTGTTGGTTCATGGACGAGCTCTGAGACAGGCCGAGCTGGTCGTCCGCGAATTTTGAGGGCGAGGGCCGGGGACGGGAAAGCCTTTATATCGGCCACCACGTTCTTGGCCAGGCACAGCCACATAGTGACAGGCGGGGGCGAAAGATGAAATGAAGAAATCAGAAAAGCTGTCGATCGTGACTTGCGATGCCCTGGAAAGGCAAATCTTCGAGCACAGCGGACATTACGTAATCCGTTCCTGGGTCGAGGCTCAGGCACGCGTCGAATAAGCGAGATCGAGATATCGTCTAGAGCAGTGCCAACTCCACTTGCTGCATCGAGTCTGTCTCGCAAACTCACGTGGAGGCTCCAACCTGTGAGACCTCCTTGTACTTTGGAGGTTCAAACCTTTTTCTCCAGATAACGGGAACGTCGTGATGCTCGCAGAGTTTCTTCACCTCTCTTATATCACCCCGCCATCGAGCGGTCAGTTCTTCCGATCCCTCCATGTAAAGCATTTTCGGAGTATCTTCTTGCGGGGATAAAAGTCCCCGTCCGAACGCGAAGGAGAGATTCCAATTCCCATAATTCTTTTTCCCATTTCGGAGTTGAAGACAGAGGGTCCGAAAATTGGGCAGGGTATGGGGTATGAACGGTAAGATCCCGAAAGCTGTGGAAATGCGAATATGTTGAATATTCTGTGCGCGAAGCATGATGTCAAGCACCATTTGCTCGTGTCCGCAATCGACCGCTAAGCTCTTTAAGTTTCCGAATGTATTCCGGTCGATGTGGTCGCTTTGCGCTTGCGCGATCACGTCCATGCTGAACTCGAGCAGAGGTGCTTTCATATGATCAACAGTCCCGCATCGAATGTCCAGGGACACTAAATGCCTGGCGCATTTGAGGGACGCAAGAAACTCCACCAGGTCGCTAGGATGGCTGATCCCGAAGTCAATGGTGAGGTGACGAAGGGATTCAATAGGCGGTAAGATGCGCCTCATGTCTGCGGAGGTGACATATTGAAGAAGAGTGTGCCCAGGACCACCGATCTGGATGAGCATGAAACGACATAAATCGCGTGGGTGTTCGCCTCCTCGTCGAATACGTTTCTGGAGCACGCGTTCATATCTTTGGACATCGTCTGATCCAATGATAACGACGTCCATCAGAGAAAGGCGCGTCGCGATTTCATTCCTATATTGTCAACTTAACGATATGTGTCGCGTTTGTGGACAAGACTGACCATTCACGACAAACAAGTAAGGCTACCCAGAGCGCTTCGTGGTAGTTTCGTTCGATGATTGCATCTAGGAGTGAAATGCGTAGTACCACTTCCCACAATTCAGCAGGCAGACGAGCAGCACCAGAAGGAGGCGACAATTCGGCGATCAGATTTCGAGCAGGTGGATAAGTGATAGGCGTTTCCTGCAGAACTCTCGTAAAGCCTCGCGCCGCTGCGCGACGTAGATTTGGCCTGTCTGTCGCTCTCGAGCTAGATGAACCCATGGCTTTTAGTTTTGTTAGGCACTGGCGGCCGTCACGGTCAGAAAGATTTGAAGGGCGCCAGTGCTGAGATCTGAGAATTTCGGTCGGTGTTGAGACGCCGGCTCAGTCTTTCCAACTTGGTACTGAAATTTGCTTCCGTGTGCGCCTTCGATACCTCATAGCAGACTTTCATACATATATGAAAAATTCTCAATTTATCTGAGAAATTGGAATTACTGGCAAGGCGAACTGTAGCAACATCGAAGACGCGAAAGACTGTCAACGAGCATCTATATATACTAGTATATTAGAACTACTGTAACTGATACCAAATGCCCTCATTAATGTTGGTGCTACATATACACTTTAGTCCGATTGCACACTTGCATTTTCGGGACAACCGATGTTCTCATCGAGACTTTTCCCTGGATTTGCTCATGTCATCCTGATGCTTACATGGTAATCGTACTGCAGAACTGGACGTGCGCGTGTGGCTGTGTAATGAACGTCACCCAGTGCACACATACACAGCCGCAACCCATTATCTATGCTGGCTAAGTACTCAAAGGGCACATAAGGACGTGAGAGTCACGTATTGGGTTGCTGCACTGCAGGTTGAGAAACTAGAAAGGCTTGAGTCAACTCGAGTCATTGGATCTGCAACGGATATTCCGAGAGATGACATCAGAGAACTAGTCATTATAACATGCTAGGAGATGAGGGGAAGAGACAGTTCTCTATGAACATGACGCAACGTAAAGACAGATCCTATGTGCACCAGGAGAATAAGTGAAGCAGTGGAAGAACTTATCCAGTCTTGTTCTTGCTCCTTCTGCCGACTTGGGCCTGGAAACCACTCTTGATGGCACTGACTGATCTTCGACTTCCACAACTCTCGCAAGCCATGAAGTAGATTCGGTTTTCTTTGGTCAGGAGAGTGTCAGGGGATTTGCATGTCTTGCACGTAACATACTCGACTGCAAACAGCGATTAGCACAGCTGGAAGGAACATGCTGACGTAATATCCACGAACCGATGTAGCGCCGAAGTACGTTCTCCATCTGTTTTGGTAAGAAACGTCCTCTGATTACAAGACGTCCCGAGCCATCAACTGAACCGGTAGTACCCAATTCAGCAAACAGGAATGCGATAACGTGTTCTGGTTGACGATGCATTCGCTTGCAAATATCCGTGATATTCGCAAATATCGATTTTTTATTTCCTGGAAAACATGCGTTGAGCATGGAGTACGTCAGACACGAGCATGACACAGGAAGTTACCTTCACGCAGAATTTGAGGCGGTGCGATCGTGTATCTTTTGCCGGTGTTGGAGGCAAGGGCAGGATTGGCGGCGTGAAGGGCGTTGAAAAATCGTGTGAGAAGCTATGATCGTTATTAGATGAAGACTTGATGAGAAAGGCATGCCAACGGACCTCGTTGTATTTGTAGTCACGGTCGCTTCCTAACCATGGTTCACTGCCAGTATCCACGCCCGAGGGAACATCCGCGACTGGGGCAAAGGGGTCGTCTCCCAGATCGGCGTCATCGTCCAGAGCAGCAGCGATATCATCGTCGTCTGCGTCACCACCTTTCGAATTTTCGAGCTCTTTCTCGAACGCTTCAAGATCGACTTTTTTCTTCGATGACTTTTTCTTCTTTTTCAGATCCGACAAGTCGAAGTCGTCGAGTGCGGGTTCAGCCGAGGGTTCGGGAGCAGATGCAGGCGCAGGTGTAGACTCTTCCTGGTTCTCCTCCTATATCACGATAACAGTAAGATGCATTGTGGAACGGTGCAGCCGCCGTTCAAGAACTCACAAGATCGAAAGGAATTTCTTTCTTCTTTTTTTTCTTCTTTTTGAGATCGCCAAACATAGCTAAGGGGTCTTCCTCCTCAGCTGCTGCCTTTGCAGATGCCTTTTGCCCAATATCTTCCGCATCTTCGTCTCCCACACTGGCTCCGCTAGCTTTCATTTGTTCGTGGACGGTTGCAGGGCCAAGCTCGCCGTTGGATTGAGAAGGTGTGAGGGGTGGTGCGGGGGTGGTAGGATCAGCATCTGCTCCTAATGGGTCCTCTGAGAATGCAACGGTCTTCTTCTTCTTCTTTTTCTTCAACGATGGATCAAATAATGGTTCAGTTGAGGCCGACATGATGCTCGACGAAGGGTGACTGGGTGTAGTCGGAGCTTCAATTAAAATATTTTCACATAATACATCCAGCGCCAAAGTCTCTCAGTCCCGCCCTGTGCGAGGCTTGAGCACTTCGTACTTCGTGACACCCAACCATGACTCTCCGAAGATGAATAACATGCGGAAGTTTGAGCATCGTCTGAATATTGAAGAAGCTTAGGCTCAGCTTTGTACATCGCAAGCAAGTTGGTCGGAATCTCAACCACGCCAACAATCAAGACAAAATTCGTCATCTTCCACTCGGGGCCATGGCTTCCTTCACTACCTCATCTCCTCAGCTATATACCGGCTAACATGCATTTCATATACCTGGACCATGAGTCTACGGCGACTACACATATGCATCAGAAGTAGTGCGGATATAGCGTTGCGCGAGTGTGGAGAACGCTGACCCCTACGAGGGTCAAGAATGGTACAACGCCGTCGCTGCGAGTGTCTAGGTGTGTTCAGTGCTCCTCACGTCGACGCAATCAGCGCTTACTCGGGTCAAGAGAATCGCAAGTTGATGTGATTATACGCGGACGTCGGACTCGTTTCGAGTTGGACGAATCAAAGATAAAGACGATAGCGCGCCTTTGCTTTGTCGTCTGACGGTCTACATGAATGTTTCACTCTCGTCTCTGCACACGCACGTACAATTTACGATCCTGCCGTGGACACGATATGAAGTTGCACAGCACAAATCTATTAAAGCCACCCGTTCGAGCTGACGTTGCACACGAACAATCCGTGGGATCCCTCATGTTCTACTCCCACTTTCAGTGGAGCAAAGGGCCACATTCCTGAAGTACGAGAGCGTTGTCACCTCCCCTTTCTCTCTTTGATTGTTTAAAGGTCTTCAGAAGGCATTGACGGTCATCAACTTATTCCGACTACTGTACTTGCTTTGTGCGAACTATGGACGCCCTCAATCAACTGACTGACCGGGCGAAACAAATGGACCCGAATTTACTCCTCCCTATGGAGATCTTCGCCACGGTATGTCGTAGTTCTTCTCGGGCGATATGTGCAGATGCTCAACCACCTGAACAGGTCTTAGCCGTCGGCATCTTTGGCGCTTTCTGGAAAGGGATCTTTGACAAGTTTATCCACAAGAAAGTGACACCGAAAGCTATAGCTGTGAAAGAGAAGATCGAGGAGAAGACCTCCGGTGTGTCATATTTCAGATCTTAAACATCGAGTGCTCGACCTGATGTTCCGTATTAGCCGTCGTTGAAACTTCTCAATCGGTACCAGATCTTATCTCAGAGTCACTTCCCGAACTTCCCGAACTCCCACCTCTCGAATTGAAACCCATTGCGTCCAAATTTAAGGCCAAATTCAAACCCAGGACGAGCTACCCTCGAATGTTTGCCTTGATCATTGGTATCAATCAGTACCAGAACGTCAAGCAACTCACGGGGGCCGTCGCTGACTCTGAGGCCGTCGAAAACTTCTTGAAGGACGAACTTTCTGTCCCGGCCAAAAGAATCGTCACTTTACGTGACTCTGCTGCCACCCGAGATGCAATCATTCGAGCCATCCAGTCCCTTGCTACGAATCCAGACATCGAGAAGAACGACCCTATTGTCATTTATTACGCCGGCCTGGGAGCAAGCGTGAAGAAACCCACTGGCTGGGACGACTGGATCTCTCTCGACAACAAAGTCGAACTACTTTGCCCATACGATCTTGGTGCTCCTCCTGATGCGGTTGAATATGACCCACAACTGGGCATTCCGGATCGCACCATCGCAGCTCTACTCACCAAGATCTCTGCCGAGAAGGGCGACAACATAGTAAGAATGATATGTTATACCTCATGCTCTGCCTAATTCTCTCCTAGACTGTCGTTCTTGATTGCTGTCACTCTGCGCGCATTAACGACAAACTTTCGTTGGATGGCGCAGAAGCACGCTTATACGAAAACGCACCGCCAATCGATGCTGACTGCGACCACAACATCTGGGCAAAAGTCTCAGACGGTCCAGCTTCGGGCGTATCGGCAAGCTTTGTGAATCAAAAGCAGGGCTCTCAGATTCTTCTGGCAGCTTGTCACAAGGACGAGCTAGCTTGGGAAAAGGACGGCCGCGGTCTATTCACCAAGCGATTGCTCCGACTGCTTGATGAGATACATGTTGGAAGAACTGATTACGCAACCCTGATGCGCAAGTCGGCCAATCTTGCCAAGTAAATTCATTATCTCTCAGTTCACTCCGTCAAAGATGCTGACATAAACTATAGACACGCTGTACCAGGTCAAAGCCAATCTGCGATCTGTCAGGGGATCCGGATACACCGCAAACTTTTCTCTCAAGACGATATTTTCGACAAGAAATCTTTCGTCTCTGGTCAGACCGAGGATGGCAAGATTGTCTTGAACGCCGGTACAGCGCAAGGTCTTCGACCAAGTGTACGGATAGACATCTATGAAGACAACGATCCCTCAAGCTCGACGGAGAAGATTGTTACCCTGGTCGTCTCTGAAATCGCCGCTACCAGAGCCCTCCTCACCTTACCCCCAGGCTCCACTGAGACGCTCGCAGTACCAGCACACTTCTACGGAAGGATTCCTGAACGACATCCGGATGATATGTTGGTTGTTCACTGTAACAAAGAGCAGGAACTCAGAGCACTCCTTTCCCCGGTGCTCGAAGAGTATCACTTAGCTGATTTCAGAGCAGCCGGGATTGAATTCACTGCAGAAGCCGATTCTGCCGATTTCGAAGTAACGATGGATGGAGCAGAGGTCTCGTACGACATGGATCTGAAGTCTATCTACGACGGCACACCGAAGCCGAAGATCCTTCGCACCACTCAGATCACCCAGCCAGAGAAGGTCCTCGATGTCCTATTGGGTGCCGTCCATTTCAAGTTCTTCCTGAATCAGAAGAATGAATCGGATCTGAAGATTGACAGCGACAAGGTTCCCTTGCACTTCCATCGCCTCCTCCGAACTTGGAACAAGAAGTTCCAGTCAGAAATCAAGCCGAATGGACCCAATCTGTTGCGCGACAACGTTGTCAAGCTCAAGATACCAGATACCGGAAAGGAGTTTTCAACAGATGGTCCCTTTGGATTTACAATTCGCAACAACACCGATCTTCCTCTGCATCCCTATCTCTTTGCCTTCGACCTTTCTGATTTATCCATCAGTAAGTTGTTATCTCTATCTCATCTTTCAAGATCTGACACTTTTTGCAGAGCCGTGGAACCTTTCGGCCTCGGAGCACGATGCTCTGCTTCTTCCCAAAGCTAAATTCCCAGTTGGCTACGGTGACAGTGGAAGTCAACCTTGGGGGTTCACGTTAGACAAGGCTGTAAAGAGCGACGTGACGTTCTTTAAGCTCTTCGTGACCTCTAGGCATACTGACTTCTCAGCTGCACGACAAGAGTCACCCTTCGTTTCATCGAAGCGTGACGGGCAGGTAGCTAACATGCACAACACGCTTCCTGACGTTTGGGGGACTGTGATCGTGACAGCTGCGCAGGAGCATAGTTTGCCCATCCAGGAGCAGATACGACGCTGAATGTTACTTCATCGCGTTTTGCGGCTTTGATCGTTTCGTGTTTCATCCTTTCTCTAGCATCGTACGATTATGTAAATTAAGTGTAGTATGATTAGGTTGGGATAATGCTAATATGCTAGCATGCTTATGCCTTGATATTATGATCAAGCACAATCTACGCTTGGGCGCTCGACGGTCCATTTGCCAAACTTTGAAGATAGTGAAGCTCCAGTTCTTTCAATCGTAGCGGATTTGGCCAAAGTTGCTGCCGACGACGTTTGCGAACAACTGGATCCATTGAAATCTTGGACACGCCCTTGGCGTAGTACTAGTAGATTTACAGACAATGAGGAGAAAACAGGACAGACATCGGAGAATCGATGCTAAACTCCGGGACTCGATTTCAGAGTCCGCTCACCTGCTGAACGACTTGACCTACAGCTACGCCATGCTAGCACAGCGCACTCTTGCGCTTCGTTTGCCTGCTAAGGCGGCGAATGCCAACCTTACCCAGGCCCGAAACATGGCTACGCTTCGAGAAATCGAAATGCGTCTCAAATCCGTCCGCAACATCGAGAAAATCACCAAGGTCGGACTTCATCCGATGCTCTCATAAAATCTTTATTGAAGCCCTCCTGCAGTCCATGAAGATGATTGCCTCGACTAAGTTGTCCAAGGCACAGAGAGCTATGAACGAGGCGAAGAAGTACGGATCCGCCAACACTGGTACGCATCCACTGGTTATACTCTCACCTCCCATTAACCGGGTCCATAAAATCAGAACTTTTCCAGCATGCCACTGCCGAGGAATCCCCCAAAAGAAAACTCTTTATTGTCATCTCCTCTGATAAAGGTCTTTGCGGAGGTATCCACTCTTCAGTGACCAAGGCCACCCGTCGTGGATTGAGGGGACAGCCTATCTCGGAATCCGAAGGCAAAGCTGTCGAAGTTGATTCTGATTCACCAATCGTGGTCATTGGAGATAAGTCGAAGTCCCAGCTCTCCAGAGCTTTGCCCAAAAACCTCACGTTGACCGTCAACCAAATCGGCCGTGATATCCCTACCTTCGCTGACGCCGCCGGAGTTGCCGATCTCATCACCAAACTCGACGCGGAATACGATAGCGTTGTCATCGTGTACAACAAGTTTGTGAGCTCTATAGCCTATGAAGCCGCCTATATGGAGATCAGCAACGAGAAAATCCTGCGCGAAAGCTGTAAGTCTTGGCACTCCCGAATAGACAACGTACTCATATCCATACAGCCGGCTTCAGGACTTATGAGCAGGAGGATGACAGCACAAAGGATCTGGCAGAGTTCTCCCTTGCTAATGCCATCTACGCTGCTCTCGTCGAGGGCCACGCGTGCGAAATGAGCTCACGGTAAGCCCACTTAATCCAGCGCCGCTCTTCAAATCTTATCGTCTATTAGTCGTAACGCCATGGACAATGCATCGAAGAACGCAGGAGACATGATCTCGTCTCTCCAGCTCCAATACAATCGTGGACGCCAAGCTGCGATCACTAACGAACTTGTCGACATTATCACAGGTAATCCCTTGAATGTTGCTCTTTCATGCGCGCACTCACTCATTTCATCTCCTAAGGTGCCAGTGCTTTGTAATGATGTAGACGTAGAACAAGAGGCTCTCATTCCTGGGTCTCGAATAATAAAATTTAAGCCACAAGGGAACGGAATATCGGTGTTACATAATTCGGCTTTAAGCGAACCTCCTCCATATACTGAGAGCACCAGTGTATCCCATCGCCACTATATGAGAGCGCTCCGAGACATTTAGCAATCATTGCCCCGTCTCATGGAATTTGCATCCTGGCTCATACCCTGCACACGAATATTTAAACTCTGATAATTTTCCAATATGTCTTCCTCGGCATCCCAAAGCACCCAGCCTGCTCAGCCTGCTCAAAACGTCAGGGTCAGAACGCTGGAGATCCGGTGGCATGACTCGAAACCCATCACTACTTGCGACTTTCAACCTCGAGCATTCAAGAAAAACCGTACACCAGCCGATTACGCGACAGAATCGTACAAACTTGCGACCGGCGGCGAGGACAATAGCATCAGAGTGAGTCGCGTCTGAGTCTCAGTCTGATGATATGAAACGATATCTTCGCCGCACAGGTATGGATGGTACATCCAAATATATTGCCACCATCGTTAGCTGCTACCTCTGGCGATGCCACGGCAGCTCCTGCACCGCATCCTCCCCGGATCGAGTACCTGTCGACACTGAGCAGACACACAGCTCCTGTGAACGTCGTGAGATGGAGTCCAAATGGTACGTCGCGCTTCATTAAACGATATACCTAGTGATCTTACGCGTCCTCCTAGGAGAACTTATTGCATCCGCCGGGGATGGTCGGTTTCACGTCAACCGTTTACCAAGCAGGAGTCGCTGAATTTTTCCACAGATGGAATGGTCATCATATGGGCGCCTTCATCGAACCCCTCGACGTCTTTTGGCGCAGAATCAGCAGATGATGTTCAATACGAGAAAGAATTCTGGAAACCCAGGCTGACTCTACCGTAAGCTCCATGTATCCCCCTTATGACAATCACTAAACGATGTTCACAGGTGTACGACGATGCAAGTCTATGATCTCGCATGGAGCCCTACTGGAGAGTATGTTTTAACTGGAAGCACGGATAATACAGCCAGGGTTTTCAGCGTCGCTGATGGTGAGACACTTCATTTCGATCTGATCCACTATGAATACTAATGGTACGAAAGGTAAATGCGTCAGAGAAATTACGGAACATAATCATTACGTTCAAGGAGTGGCATGGGATCCGATGAACGAATACATCGCGACCCAAAGCAGCGATCGCTCCGTTCATGTCTACAGCATCTCGACTAAGCAAGGCATCTTTGAAGCTCACGCGATTGGCAAGAATACTCGACTTTCCGTTCGGCATGCTCGTACTCCGAGCGTGGGTCGCCCTCGAATGTTTCGTCGAGAATCCACTGCAAGTGACTCTGAATCAGCCATCAGCGAAGTTAAAGAAGATGCTCCTCTCCCCGCACCCATGCCCATGGGGCCTGGACAGCTAACGCCAACTGCATCGATCGCGAGCACACCTTCCATGTTCCCTCCACCCCAATTTGAAGTACCATCATCTAGGCGGTCGTCATTTAGCTCAAATGCCCCGGGATCTCCTGCTTTGAGTAGCAGATATGCCCGTTCGCCTTCCCCTATGCCTCCTCTACCTGCGATCCGACCACCCTCATCCCCTGCGCTCTGGGCGCAAGTTAAGATGTACGGGGATGAAAACTTTACCAACTTCTTCCGGAGATTGACGTTCAGCCCTGATGGCGGCTTGCTTATGACGCCCGCTGGTCAATTTGAGGATCCGTCCGTCATACCTAGGCTCACTGGCAATAAAGGCGAAGAGGCGCCGTCGAGGGGACGCAAATCCAAATCAGAAGCCGATCCGACTTCGCAGTCTTCCGTCTACATTTATTCGCGCCTAAATTTTGCCAGACCTCCGATCGGGCAGATCCCAGGCTTCAAGAAAGCCAGTGTTGCAGTCAAATTCTCGCCATTGTTGTATGAGCTTCGTAACACTGCCGCCGTTGACTCTACGAAACCAGATCTTAAACCTATTTTGGTTGAACGAGGAAAACAAGTGGATGCAACCGCCGATGTTGCTGGACCGGCACCCAAGTCAAAGACAGAATCGGAACCTTCTTCGACTCCCGTTTCGCCTCGTAAATCTATACCACCGTTACCGTCTCCGGCCCCATCGACAGCTGCCAGTGAGACATTCAGAGCCCCGACTCCAACTCCACCTTCGAATAATAATGCTGGAACGGTATTCGCACTGCCGTATCGTATGATGTTTGCAGTCGCAACCATGGATACCGTCACAATACACGATACTCAGCAAGCCGGGCCTATTTGCCTATTCACGAAACTGCACTATGATGAGTTCACGGATATGAGTTGGTAAGTCTAGATTGTGTAATGCGCAGTTCCCCGATCTCATCAAATGCACGCATAGGTCACCTGACGGACAATGTCTCTTGCTATCATCGCGAGATGGTTATTGCACAATTGTGATATTTGATGAACCGATCCCTCTCCATTCCAGTCAACAACACGCGCTACAGCTCCAGACTATCGCACAGTCTCATACCCAACAATCTCCTGTGACCCACACTGCTGGCGTTCCGCTTCCTTTCCCCTCGCCAGCGCCGAGTCATGCCGGGAGCGTCCCACCGCTGTCGTCTTCGTCGGCAGGGTCCAATGTTGTGTCACTCCCAAAGCGGCCCTTGACTCCCGCACTCAGCGACGTTTCTTCAGTCCCTGATCCATCGGGATCAGCATCTGATAAGAAGGAGACTTCGCATTCGGATACAACCGTATCAGAACCAGTAAAGAAAAAACGGAGAGTTGAGCTGACTCGCGTGGGAGATGTCACTTCGTAGTCAATCTCGGGTGGCTGCACTTCTCAATAATCCTCGGTGGCCTCATTTCTTGTCTATCAGTAATGTCTTTATCCTCTTTTGTATTATTCTCATAACAGAAAATGGCGATCATAATAGTCCTTCGTGTAAATATAGTAAAGGTATCTTGAGAATTGACCGGTTCGGAGGTTAATCCACGGCGCTCTGTAAATACCGAATCGGTTCTGGAGCCACAACCCATGCACGAACCAACACGTTCTTTGACTCAGTGACTGCACCGTGATGGCAATATAGACTTACGAGGTTCTTATAAATATCCCCTCGGCCCTCTCATGAGCATAGGCTCGCCTCTTGGTGGCCCCTCTGCACTGGTAGCCATGCCTGGCCTGCTGAAGGCTCCCAGGGATAGCGTGCTGGAGGGTCCCAGGGGACGAACTCCGCTGCCAGTGAGAAACAAAGTCCACGAGAGCTCTGATGACTACACTGCGTCGGGACACCTGCCTCCTCGTCGCAAACATGGCCGCCAGTCGAGTGAGGCCCTCGGCGCGTCGATCAAGAGATTTGTGTCCGACCTGCAGCTTGTCGCGAGGCCCAGGGCCGAAGGGTTAGGCCAAGCCGAAAGCACAGCATCTCGTCATCAATCTACTCCCGAATACAGCTCTCATCCACAGCACACGACTCGCTCAAGAGGCCACACTGTCAACAGCATCGTTTCCATCCCAGCATCATTCAAGTCCTCCAAGCTTCAGAAAGGTCGCAAGATGGCAGAGACTGGATCCCATGAGCAAGATGTCACAGCGACGACTCATGCCCAAGCTCATGCCGACACAAAACTTCCGACATTGTTGATGCAGGGCGTTCCTATGTTGAAGGTGTCGGCAAAGAAGGTCAAGACTGTAATGTTCTATCTGGATGCCGATCAGGGCAGGATTACATGGGAATCCAAGAAGGGCGGTTTAAGTAAGCACTCTCCTGACTATGGCCGTAGCATTACCTTGATATTATTTGCTTTTAGTCTGCATTGAAAATATCAAAGAAATCCGAGCTGGCCCTGATGCTCGCAACTATCGCGAACAATTCAAGATTGGCAGCGACGCGGAAGTGCGGTGGCTAACCCTTGTCTACACGGTCGAGGGGAAATACAAAACCCTCCACGTCGTTGCTTTAACAAAGGATGTCATGGATATGTGGCTTTCGACTCTGACCCAACTCTATGACGTTCGCCAAGAACTCATGAACGGACTCGGAAACCCTGAGACACGGGAACTTATCTGGGAAAAATCTTACTGGAGGCATGCAGACAATGATGTTGATCAAAAGATCAACTTCAGCGATGTCGAACGCATGTGCAAACTCCTGAACATAAGATCTCCCAGAGAAGATCTGCTCGCACGTTTCGAGGTAGGCTATCCCATTCTACCATTGTTCATCTTTTAACTACCCGGGAACAGGCCGCCAACACTCTCGGAGACGGTTATCTCGACTTTTCAGATTTTCAACGCTTTGTGAAGTTACTCAAAGCTCGACCCGAGATTGAGAAGCTTTACCACGACACCCGTGGTCATCGCGAGTTCGATTTGTCGGTGTTCGTAACATTTATGCGCAACTCTCAGAAGGTTTGTTCTTTTAATCCGTCTCGAAACTCTTCACTCATTCACTATACAGTCAAACCTAAATAATGCGGAGTTGGAGAAGATCTTCAAAAAGTATGCCCAACCTATGGCGGCTACGAAGGAAGCCAAGGGCGAGCATGCTCGTGAAGTTCCTGTCATTCTGCCACCCGCCAATGTGCAACAAGAATCTCCATCGCCATCAATATCTCAGGCCGTGAAGGCCTCGGCCAGTGTCGGAACATCTTTATCACCTCAATCACACATTGTCCTCACACATTCCCCTGATGCCATCTCATCTACGGGCTCGAGCTCTGATCGCGTCACTCCCTCTTCGTCCTCTCCGTCCTTTTCAAGTGGAAAGAATGTATCCACTCCTTTGATATTGACTCTCGATGCGTTCAGTACGTTTCTCTGTTCCGCCGATAATGCGGTATTTTTCGATCAACCCAATCTCATATGGCACGATATGACACGACCGTTGCCCGACTACTTCATTTCCTCCTCTCATAATACCTATTTACTAGGCTCTCAGCTTATCGGCGCAAGCACCGTCGAAGGCTATATCCGAGCTCTGTTGCAAAGCTGTCGCAGTGTAGAACGTGAGCGTTCCCCGTTATGACTTATTATCTGCATTGGTTGAGCTTACTTTCTAGTCGACATATATGATGGCGATATTGAACCATGCGTATACCACGGAAAGACATTGACAACGAAAGTCTCTGTACGAGAAATTTGTGAAGCTATCGCCAAATACGCCTTCATATCGTCGCCCTATCCGATCATCATTTCCGCTGAGATCCACTGCGGACTCCCTCAACAAGAGAAATTAGCAGAAATCATGAAAGAGGTGTTTGGCGACACTCTTATCCAGGCGCCATTGGGCGACAATTTCGACTTTCAATGTCTGCCCTCGCCAAAGGATCTCATGGGGAAGGTCATGTTGAAAGTACGTCAATTTAGTTATGCGTTGTGACCGTATCTAACATGAGATCAGGCCAAGAACCTTTACGTTTCCCAAACGCAACAAATGCAGTCCAAAGATGTGACGGTTGACGCTGAGTCTTCGGCAACGGAAACGACGTCAGCTTCGGATTCAGAAGCTTTGAGGCGTGCGTGGTCCTTTTTGTTAATGATCGCCAGTTGATCGCATAATCGATTAAAGGACTGGAGTCTGAAGTCAAATATGAGATAAAGCAAGAAGTATCTGACCTGAAATACGAGTTCAAGAAAGTGGGGAAGATAGTCGACCGAGTGCGAAGACGATCGTCTTTGGGTCCATCAACAGTCCCGATCACAACCTCGCGAAGCAACAGTAGCGGCGTAGAAAAGAACGTCGAAACTCCGAAAGTCAAGATGTCGCTCGCACTCGTCGGTTTACTCGTCTATACTGTTGGGGTCAAATGCCGAGGCATCAACAAGAAGGAACACTACAAACCCGAACACCTGTTTTCGTTATCGGAGAAGACCGCGAACAAGATAATTAAGCAGAGCGTGCATGACATCATCAAACACAATCGGACCCATCTCGTTCGCATTTATCCCAACGGAACGAGGCTCAATTCATCCAACTATGAGCCACACCGTTTCTGGGCTTCTGGCGCTCAACTCGTGGCTATCAATTGGCAGACAACCGGTATGCATTCTTAATCACTAATGCGTGATTTTGCCTGATTTAATGTGCCAGACCTTGGGTACATGATCAATCATGCCATGTTTCAGCGCAATGGTCGATGCGGCTATGTCTTGAAGCCTAAAGCCCTCCGAGACAACGACAAAAGTTTGCTTGCCATACGTACCAAGCACGTTATCGATGTCACTGTACGTATTCATCCTTAAGATCATGATCCTCACGCTCAGCATAATCGCCGTAGATTATATCAGCACAGCAACTTCCGTGTCTTAGAGACGAACGAGGAAGAGATATCATTGAGAATTCATTCATCGATCCCTTCGTCGAAGTCTCCGTACACGTTCCGGAATGGACCCATTCGCCTTTCCTCCCTGAGAACCCTCCTGTCTATTCCCCTGGCACAAGCGGGTCTGCTGTGACGCCATCTTCAGGCCGCACCGTAACATACAAGACCAGCGTGGTAAAGAACAACGGTTTCAACCCGACATGGGAGCAAACGTTATCCGTGCCTTTCGACTGCGTGGGTGACATGATGGACCTCGTGTTTTTGAAATTCGAAGTCAAGCACGATGGTGTGGAGCATAATGACTCGCTAGCTTTATACTGCGTTCCTCTTGGGAGCCTTCAGCAAGGCGAGTTTTTCACTGTTCGATCGCCTGGCTGACGCGTCACTAACCCTTTGTCCAGGTTATCGCCATCTGCCTCTTCACGACTCTCAGCTTTCTCAATACCTGTTTTCAACGCTTTTCATACATACATCAATCCGCACGCTTTCATAATGTACAACATCCTCAGACATCCTGTATCACTTCTAATCCAGTATAAACTCTCAATGTACTACTATTCGTATGATCCAGAGTCCGTCCCGCCACGAGCCTAGTTAAGTATCCTACATGTAACTATGACAAGAAACAAATGACAGATCGAATGAACGTGGCCAAATGAATCCAATGCAATGAATCGACGATCGTGACACAGTAATGCGTGAATTTCAAGATTTCCAGAATCGTGATCAAATGGTGAAGGGGTTGGTGTCGACATAATCACTGCGGAAGAAGGGTGGAGTAGTGGATGTGTGGATGAAACATGCATGAAAGGAAAGTTAAACAACAAAGAAATACATTCAAAGGAACGAAACAGTGAGGGTAAAGAAACGAAAGCGTAAGTCGAGTTGAGTCGAGTCAGGCAGTCAGATACAAAATAGTGAGCGCAGTGTGGGTGTGTCTACTTCGGAGGCGGTGTACTCGGACCTACATGGACGACAGAGTCAGCTTCAGCGTCGTAGCTTGTCTTCAGGACCATCGTTACCGAAGAGACCCGCCGGTCGAGGAGTAGGAAGGGGGGCCGCAACAGTGGCCAATTTAGGTGTGGGTGCGAGTAGGGGATTCGCTATGATGAAATGGCTTGATCAGCTACGCGATCATTTATCGAATACAGGACCGTGACGTACGTTTCCAAGTAGACCAAGCGGGTTGTTTCGCTGGCTCAACAGCTGGTACGGGAGGTGGTGGCGGTGCTGGGGCAGCTGCTATTGCCTTGGGTTCCTTTGGCTTGCGTTCTGGGCGTTTATGGACAGTTCGCCAGGCTGGTTTGGCTGGCGGAATGCCTTCGATTGCAGCAGGTGCAGGCTCAGGTGCAGGAGGTGGCGGTGCTTCGACCTAAGAAAGCAATCAGTGTTCAAACTCGCGCAAGTAACAGATCTAGTGTACCTTTGGTTTCCAATCAGGCGAATATTCACCACCGGCACCATGTTTGGATTTAACAGCCATCAGTTCTGCGATTTCACTACGTCGTCGAAAGCATAGATCAGACCATTTGAAAAGAGTCGAGTGGCATTGCAAAGACTGACTATTGCAGCGCCCTTCGTTCGTCTCGTAGTTTTCCCACTTCGGCAAGGAGGATCCGAACTTCACTGGCAAGTGCTTTGCTAAAGTCATTCAAGTATCTATAGGTACTCTCGTCAGCAGGTGCCATCGTCGCTAGGACATGTACAATGCAAGAAAGGCGTCGGAGAGGAAGGAAAGCCGAGGAGCACCGGAAGTTCAAAGAGGAGGAGCAAACAAGGGATAGATCAGAGCATAGAGTCGGGTAACTTACTTGGGAGGAGCGCCCTTGTATGTTGATTTGGTGGACATGGTCGACGACTATGAGTGTCTCTAGTGTGATTGTGTCCGATGGGAGGAGATGGCGGTGGAGGTAAAGTTCGGGGTGATGAGATGCGTTGGCTTCCCCTCTAAAGACGAATGCAGGAATCGAACAGTGTACAACCCAGCTCGTGCGTGTTCTTTTCAATTCTCATCTGCCTCGAGGCAACGGCGCAACCTATATCTCTTTTTCTGAATCTCTGCATTCAAAGCGTGCGGACAACTCGTGGCTCTTGCGTGGCACTGCATCCTCAAACGTCAAGGCGGGGCATTTCGGTAAAGGCAAGTGATGATACACATTATAGTTATTACAATTTAATACAAGTTATACATCGAAGTGGTGATACAAGAAAAATACAAGTGGGGTGGTAGAATACTTTTGAGTTTTCGTCCTCGTCCTCGTCGTTTAGAAAGCAAACAAGGCTGCCTGTTTCCGACTCCCAAAGGAGTAAATGAACAATCCACTTCCGAACAGACCAACAGTGATACCAATGCCGACTTGCACCATGCGCATGCCGATCTCGAGGCCATTCGAAAACTGATCTTGATCCCCTGAGCGGTAGTTGTCTGACAGACCGCCTGCAGCAGATAAACCAGACTATGAAAAGTAAATCAGTTTCCGAAGCGAAATGAAAGACAGAAGGTGACATACCGGCACGAGGAACAGCACGCCAGTAACCATAGAGGTGAACGCTGTACCACCAAAGACGCGCGAATACGCGTTTCCAAGAACACCAACCACGAAGGCGCCAATGGCTGACACGACATCGCTGCGGTTGAAGATGTAGTGATTGGCTGCTTTATTGGCGGCGAACGAGGCGCAACTGATGACGACCATGACGGGGAGTTGTTTGCTGAGGAGTGGTTGCTGGTTGTTGAGGGAACTGAGGATACTGAACATGGGGACCGTGATGAACAGAGTCCAGCCTGGGAAGGCACGTAACCACCAAGGATCAGCGGTGCTTCTGAGACATCCCGTGACGATGCTGCTTTCTGTTGATGAGACAGCAGTCGTGTTGGAGAACGTGAACGTCCCATAGAAGTTGCCGTAGGGGCTGGTCATGTTGCTGGAGCTGAAGTTGCCGTTGAGGATGGTGACAGCTGCGAGGCCGGCGGTGGCTGCAGCTTGGCGATGTCGAGCATGGGAGTCGATGAGGAGATAAAGATCCGAGCCGATGGTGAGGCCGAATCCCAGGAATAGGGAGTAGATGATAGCGTAGACCATGCGGACACTACCACAAACGATATTCTTGGAGGCCAGCTCCAGAGAACTGCACACTGTGGAAACAAGTCAGTCTATGTTTCGGATGATAGAAAATGTGAGACATACGGATAAGATATCCGGGAAGGATGAGCACGACACCGGCGGAAGAAATGGCGTTGTAGCAGAAAATACCGGAGGGAATGCTTGAAAGCGCTCGGGCTACGAATGAAACCATAATCGCGACAGAGATCCTGGAAAGATATCAACGAATGTCTCAGACGAGAAGAATAGGACGTACTCAAAGACATTCGCATACAAGGCACTCTTGGTGGCTGCCCGCAGCTGTAAGAAGGCCAAGAATGCACCAGCAGCGCCGGCAATCCACATGTCGATAAAGGATCCACCAAATGCGAGAGGGCAGATCAAAGCCGCGCAGAAGAAGGAGAGTAGACACTTGATGGCGATGCCGTACTGGGGCTTCGCTCTTAACAAGTTGTGAAGCTTTTGCATGCCTTCTTCGGCACCTATCTCGTCGTGGACGACTTGACGATAGATGGTATGAACTTTGTGAAGCTTGCCGAGGGCGAGGCCACCGCCGGCTTTGACGAAGTGGGTGTCGGATCCTTTTGATTCTTGGTCGCCGAATGATGCAATGACAACACTGGGGATGTGGACGAATTGAGCGTCGATCTCGAGAATGCGTGCGGCAGCGGCAAGCTGGGACTCGATACGATGGGAGGGAGCACCGAAGGTCATGAGTGCCTTGGCGAGTTTCAGAACGAAGTTTTGTCGTTGAAGAACAGCTGAATCAAAAGTAAGACGCCGTTCTAAGCTGAAGGAAATGATGAACACGTACAGCAAATATTCTTCTGGATGATAACTCGTTGCTTTTCAGCACGACGTTTCTGAGGTTTCTTCTCGCGGCCATCGCTGTCGATGGCACTAAACCTAGCACTTCTCTCCCGTTCTCTGTCTTTCTGATCCCGACGATCTTGATCGATGCGATTAGGCTTCGCACCGGTGAAGATAGGGTCGTCGGCATCGATGGGTTCATCACTTGAGAGTGCCCGACGGTGATCGTACTCCCAGCGACTTGTCTCGGAATTGGCGCGAGACATGTAGCGGCTTGTTGCGCCACCATGGGATGAATAGTCTTCAGACAAGGCCCGCTTGTTCAAAGACACTCCATAGAGGGCAAATAGATTGGCGAAAGTGCCCTTTGGAGCTTCGACACCACCTTCTTCGAGACCTGTCGCATGGCGAGCAAGTTTTGGTGAGGAAGTCTGGAACGACTGGAAGGTGGAATCGCTATAGCTTCTGTTGTAGCTGTAAGGAGGTGCTGGTGATGATCGATAGTCATTGCCAAGTGACTGATGGGCTTGGGGAGGGCGAGTAGGAAGATTTTGGGAAGGGGGTCTCACTTCGGGAGGTGAGTTGCGACGACCCTGTCGTTGAGGAGATGCATGGCGAGGAGGGAACTCTTCAGCACTGGTCGACCTATCAAAGGGACCAGGAGGCGGGGCTGCAGGTGCATGTTGAGCACGAGGAAGGTAGGTAGGACTGGTGAAACGATCTTGGTCAGAGTCGATGGAGTCGAAGCGGACACGGGAGCGATTTCGTTGCATGTTGGAGATGATCAGTGTTCGGGTGTAGAATTTCTGGAAGCAATTCAGGTTACTTATATCTCGTCTTCAGCCTCCATCCGAGACAGTCTCGGGTCGACGTCAGAGGCGGCATGGGCGGCATGGAGGCGGGGGGGGCTAAGAGGCGCGGCGGAAGCAAAGTTGAGACATCCGCGGGCGGCAACGTCGGGTCCTTCTTCTTATGGCATTCGCCCGACTCAGTCAGTTTATTCGAGATCGTCGCAGAGGGCTTGCAACCCTCGTCGGCATATTCGGTGGTCTATATCTCATCGTCAGATATGTCCTGGAACGTCTTGAAGAAGTTAGAGACAGAGTCGTGCAGGACAGAATTGCGCGAGACAAGTAAGTCTGAGCCATGTCTTAGTACTCAAACTGAGTTTGCGTCTAGTCTTAGAAGACGGTTCTTACAGAACCAGCTAGATTGCAAATACACTATACTGGCTCTCGTCCCGACTATGGGAGAGAGAATAATCGATGAAATGGACGTCGAAGCCATCACGCATGCCGTCCAACTCAAGTCCGCCGCCTCACGAGCTCCGTCAGAAGCTCCATCAACGGGATCATTATCGTTGAACAACGTCCCCCTCCCAGATACTAGCACTATCGACCTTGTCGTCCCAGAGCACGACCTTCAGTCAGAGCCGGGTTCGTCAGTGTCAGGCGACCAATCACCTGCTCCTTTAGGAGAGTCTTCCCTTAGCTGGGTCGAGCAGTTCACTGGTTCTGCCAGCGACAATCAAATAAGCAATTCACCCACTTGGAGTTCGGGCCCACAATTATCAGATTCCATTCATAGCGCCAGTGTCTCCCTCATCAGCGCCAGCGAGCAAAGTTACCCTAGTGCTGTAAGTGGCTTCTTTATTAATTGAGACACTTTCTGATGTCATGGATAGTTGCTCTCCGATAACGGTTCTCCTACCCGTGATTCTTACTCTAACAAGACAAAGGCGGAACTTTGGCGAGAGATCAAAATACTGAGTGAGTGCCTTTCTTCGCCATTACACCACACCCCTGACCGATGCGTAGCTTTCACTCGCACTTTAACCGTCCTTTACTCCACGACTTTCTTGACACTCCTTACCCACATCCAGCTCAACCTGATCGGCCGACACAAGTATGTCCAATCAATACTACAGTTGGAACGCGAGGAGAAACTACGCGAGCGAGTGGAATTCGACTTGTCTGTCGGATCCTTGTTCTGGGGTAGTGGAGGGGCTCAGCTCGAAATTGATGAAGCCGGTGTGGCACTGCGTGCAGAACAAGTCGAGGTCTCTGAAGAGACTGAACGAATGTATCTCACTGTCAGCTGGTGGCTCGTTCACATGAGCTGGCGGGAGCTCGGGGAGAGCATACGCAAGTCTGTCGAGCAAAATCTAGAAGGGTAAGAGTATCACGGTCTCCTACCAAAACGTCGCTGAATGTCGACATAGAGTATCTCTCAAGGCACTCCTTAGTCCGGAAGACGTTGAAAGGATCATAGCCAATATCCGCAAGGACGTTGAGACCGAAACCCTCCCGGATGGCTCAACTCGGCATCGAAAGTATGTGATGAGGAATGTGCTTAGTTTCTTCTGCTAACCCCCAACCCAAGCTTCTCCAACATCCTCCTCCCCTCAACCCCAGACGCGATCCATCACGTCCTTACCTCAGGTGGTCTCCCGCCCCATCTCATCTCACCTTCATTATCACCTTCATCTCCCTTCTCGTCACTTTTATCATCGACATTTTCATTCATCCAATCATCTGATTTTGGAAAAGTTTTGAGAGTATCTCTTGATCGTGCTATTGCTGTGCTCGGGGATGCATTGAGAAAGGAAGTGTTTAGTAACGAAGGACGCGATGGGGAGGACGTCGAGAAGATTAAATTGGCAAGTTTATTGCCTGGTCTCGCGCGATGGTGTCATTCGGTCGTGCATGCTTTGCCGAGCGATCTCGTCGAGGTATGATCGTCCTTCATATATTCACCCTCGTCACTGATTCGTTTTCATTCATTTTCTACTTATAGGGCTTAGGGGAAGTGAGAGAAGTCACTGGATTCAGCGCTATAATCTATTCAAGTTACGAAGATAAATTACCCTAAAAATCTGTATACTATCCACATAATAGATCACATCCCCAAAAGGCTACAAACACGAAGAGACGATGTCGAGAAATATTCGAAGAAATAATAAGCCAATCGCAGGCTTGGGATATATTTGAAACTCCGCATTTCGCCGAACCGTCGCACCCGCTGCTAGCGCAGGCTGCTCATCGACGCAGACGCATCGCAGACGCTCGGCGTCGACGTGGTCCTTATCCTTATACTGAACACCCTATAGAGTAAGGGGCATACCGTCATGCTGCGCATTGCTGCTGGAAGAGCAGCGGCGCGGTCTTCTAGCAGACCAATTGTCAATGGGAGGACTATACCTGGCGTTTGCTCAAGCTGCTCTGCTAATCGGAGTATGTTGTTCATTGTGCTAAATTTCGTGATATATGAATTAACTGGTGAAATCTAGGTGCTCGGCGGAATTTCTCATCTAGTTCTTCACGACAGGCCGATATTACATTGACCGTCGATGGCAAGGAAGTGACTGTTCCTCAGGGTGCGTCTCCATGCTATTCTTTTCTGAATCCCCTCCATGCTCATTGACGTGTTGAATTTTAGGCACGGCTTTGATCCAAGCTTGTGAAGCAGCTGGAGCCACTATTCCTCGGTTCTGTTATCATGACCGCTTGGCCATCGCTGGTAACTGTAGAATGTGTTTGGTAGAGGTTGAAAGATCCCCGAAACCCGTGGCATCGTGGTACGTCGTGAAAGAGACTGTGCTACCCTCGTCTCCATCTAACTTGTATATTCCGCAGTGCCATGCCAGCCATGCCTGGCTCCAAAGTTTTCACCAACACTCCTCTGGTACATGAAGCCCGGTATGCCACAATGTTCGAGAGCGTGATATGAACTCTAACATATCTCTTCAGAGAGGGCGTCATGGAATTCCTTCTCGCCAACCATCCTCTCGATTGTCCCATCTGCGACCAAGGTGGAGAATGTGACTTGCAAGACCAGTCAATGCGATATGGCTCCGACCGTACTCGTTTCCACGAGATCACTGGCAAGCGTGCCGTCGAAAACAAAGATCTTGGCCCGTTAGTCAAAACCGTCATGACCAGATGCATCCAATGTACTCGATGCATCCGATTCGCGAATGAAGTCGCTGGAGTTGAAGAGTTAGGATCGACTGGTCGTGGAAATGATCTTCAGATCGGGATGTATGTCGAGAAGACGATGGATTCGGAGCTTTCGGGCAACGTCGTGGACCTGTGTCCAGTGGGAGCTCTCACCTCGAAACCTTACGCCTTCCACGCTCGACCCTGGGAGTTGAAGAATACCGAATCCGTCGACGTTCTTGATGCCGTTGGCTCGAATATCCGAGTAGATTCGAGAGGTCTTCAAGTTATGCGGATACAGCCTCGAGTAAACGATGATGTCAATGAGGAGTGGATTAGCGACAAGACTCGTTATGCACATGACGGTCTTCGATTCCAACGTCTCACTACTCCCCTAATCCGTGAAGGCGACCGATTCGTTCCTGCCAACTGGGAGGAAGCTCTTACTGCTATCGCTGATGGACTGAAAGCTTCCGGGGCCCAAGATAACGAAATCCAAGCCGTCGCAGGTCACCTCGCTGACACCGAATCTTTGGTTGCCCTTAAGGACCTCGTCAATCGCCTTGGCTCAGACAATCTCATCCTCGATCAGCAGCTTGGCGACAAAGCACCCGTCAATGGCATCGACATCCGCTCTAACTACCTCTTCAATTCCACTATTCCCGGAGTTGAGCACGCCGACGTCATCCTCCTCGTTGGAACGAACCCTCGTCATGAAGCAGCGGTCATGAACTCTCGTATACGCAAGAGTTGGATGCATACTCCTCTCGAAGTCGGCTTGATCGGAGAGCAGGTTGACACTGCATACGGATACAGCTACTTGGGTCCTGATGCAAGAGCATTAGCTGATGTTGTTGCTGGAAAGGGCGACTTTGGGGCCAAATTTAAGGCTGCGAAGAAGCCTTTGGTCATTGTTGGCAGCGCTGTCACTGAGCATGCTGACGGTGCAGGCGTCTTGAAGGCTGTTGCGAAGCTGGTCCAGGGTCATAAAGCTATGCTTACTCCCGAATGGAATGGATTCAGCGTCCTTCAACGAGTAAGCCCATATTACGCATTCCATTCGTCTTCCCTCCTGACGTGGTCTCTAGGTTGCATCTCGACCAGCTGCCTACGACATCGGCTGGACTCCTTCCAAGGCTGCATCCCAGACCACCCCCAAATTCATCTATCTTTTGAATGCCGATGAAGTCGACCCGAAGTCAATCCCTCAAAATGCCTTCGTCGTCTATCAGGGTCATCACGGAGATGTCGGTGCACAACTCGCAGACGTCTGCTTGCCCGGTGCCGCTTACACCGAGAAATCCACGACATGGATCAACACTGAGGGTCGCTCACAGCTCGGAAGAACTGCTGTGCCACCACCTGGCGCTTCTCGTGAGGACTGGAAGATCATTCGGTATGTGACGCTTTCCGGCTGAGCCAAATCCTTTCTGATCTTTTCATTCTAGTGCCCTCTCGGAAGTAGTGGGTCAACCACTACCTTATGATGAAGTCCTCGCTCTTCGTGATCGTATGTGGGAGATTTCGCCCTCCTTGGTCCGGTACGATGTCACCGAACCTGTCACCTCCGACATCGCTCTCGCGGGCTTGAAGACTTTGTCTTCCCGGACTGCAGGGGTTGCTATCAGTGGTGCTCCATTGAAGAAGCCTATCTCGAACTTTTACATGACCGACCCTATATCAAGGGCATCGGTGACTATGGCGCAGTGCACTAGGGCGTTTGTGAAGGGAGAGAATTATGGGTTCTCGGAGGAAGAAAAGACTGGACAGGCTTCATACGCTTAGAAGCTTCATGCAGTATCAAAATGCGCAAATGTGTATAGATTAATAATATAGCTACTGAAATTCCCCCAGTGGTGGGATACGTAAGCTATTAGTCTGAGCAAAACTGATGGGCCGGCAATTGCCAGTGGACAAGTTCCCTTCTTTCGCGCTCCCGTCACAACCACTCAGGCCACTGCAGCACTCAGTTTTGAACTCCTTCTGCGTTAGGACTCTCTGTCCTCTTTGTCTCTCTTGCCAACGTCTGGCTTGACAGATCCATTTCTCCCTTGGAAGAGAATAAACAGGTCAAACCCATGAAGATGAAGGACAAATGTTACGTCTGCGGAACTGCGACTCGACAGAAGTGTTCCGCTTGTTTAAAAGTGAACTACTGTACCGTTGAGTGTCAGCGAGCCGATCGTGTCCGACATATCCTAGGATGCGACAGCCCTGGACGCCCAATCACCAGCGCTGACCATCTCGCATATGCAGTGCAAACCAAGTTAGTGCCTGTCGACCCGCAAACGATTTCAGACTACGGGTTCAACTCTGCGCAAACTTTTGCGGAGATGATTCAGCTGCTCGCCCTATACGCTGACCTGATGGAAGGCCTTAGAGTAAAGCCCCAAACACTCCATCGGTGGCAAGCAAAGGGCGTCCTCTATAAGGAAATCGAGAAAACTTTCGAGGCGAGTGAAGAAGCTCGACAAAGCCGGAACTACCAATGGTTCCTCGGGAACCCTCAGTTCAAACGTGTTCGTGGCGTCGACGTCGACGCCATGGTCGCCGATGCCTTTCTCAGGGCCTACCATATGACAGGGGGATCGTCTGCTGTTCAAGCCGTGGACGCAATGCACGAGGAATTGATCGACTGGTCGCCAGAGCGTTTGAGGATGTGGGTCTTTTACGGCGATGTTCTATCGGCCGTGCCACCTCAGACTGGATCCGATGCGTGGATGCATTTTGGATTCGGCGCGACCAATCCAGAAGATAAGCACCTCCTGCTGGAAATATACAGCGCACTAGTCATGAAGGCAACTCACGACGAGTTTCGGGAAGCGTACAAATCGAACCGTCTTGCTGATCTGATGGGTCAGTATGGTTTCCAGGAAAAACGAGATCGGCTTTCGTTGGACGTACTGGATGCCTTGAAGCACGGGCCCGATCACAATTCCGATGTTTGGAGCATAAAGACCTATGCGATATGGAATGAGAAGGGTAAAAGTATGGAATGGCAGGATCGTTACGGTCTTTCCCGCTGCACAACCGAGGAAGAGACGTCGGGTCTGAAGAACATATATCGCAAGTTCTTCGCCCAATCTGGTCGCAGAGCATTTGAGCTCGCTGAAGCCGCGAGCGCGGGGAAGATATACGACTTTGTGACAGAACATGTCAGGCTTTTGCCCCAGGAGAAAAGCATCCTTAAGAGGCTCACCGGTGTCGTCCCAAATTCTGTTTTGCATGCATCCACGCCTTCCGAAAAAATTGCTCCAGAGAAAGAGGAGGATCCAAAGGTATATTCTATTTTATTTGGCGTCTTGATCGTCTTTTGATGCCAGTGATATAGTTGCTTGAGCCCTCGCAACTGGATTCCAAGCCCGCCTCGAATTGATCGGTCAGGGATGTGGAACTTTGCAAAACGCGCTGAAGTTCTTGTCGATTGAATGGGCGAGAGCCACGATTTTTGACCGTCTTTGAGTGGATACGGTAGCTGTAGTATTGTATTGTGTAGGAAGCACGTATGAACCAGTACTTTTGAAGCTTCATTGACCCCCGGAGCCATTCGGCGACCTTGAAATGCAGATCCGAGTATTATTTCGCGCGAATTTCGTGTTCCTCTGGCAATGTGGAAACCCATAGGCAACGCCGAATGAAATTTCGGAGTCCACGCGACAAGCTCAGCGGACGAAGACGGACAACGCGCGACAGTGTTGTGGCCACCTCTCGAAGCCACAGAGCTCCAGGCCTCAAAATGCCAAATGTATGTGAAAGATCCTTGTATACGCCTCACTGGTGGATATCTGAGGCAGTGGCTTGCACACGAGAGAGTTTTGACTTACAAAGTTCGCCCCAGATATGCCACAATACCAGCTCAGCTTGGCATGGTGACTCTGTTGTTCTTGAAGGACGGCAGGTGCTCTTTGCAAAATTCTCGCAAGGCGCTGGTTCCTTCATGAACCGATTCTCTGAACGCGGATCCTGACAGAGCCATGGACAAGGAATGCTGCCAACGCTGAATTCTGGCGCCACTGGGATATGTGAGTCAGTTTGGTCGTCAATTTAGGCTTGAGTAGCCGTCCAACGACTTACTACGGAGACTGCGAATTCTCTACATAGGACGCTATCTCACTGGCAGCATGGACCTTGGGTGGACAACAGCACTGTCTCGGCCAATTTTTGGAGCCCTCGAAACGAACACCGATCGCATAGGACGATGTGTTTGGAGTCACATTTTGCGCGATAGTTTCATGACGAACGATAACAATGCCGCATGAGCTCCCTCGATGACTCTGGATGTATTTGAAGGGACGTCTGAAGTTGTTGAGTGAATGCGTCGAACCGCAGTTGAGCTGCCATTCCGGCGTGTAGGCTTTGGATTCGAGAGCGGATTTCTGAAAGATCGACCAGCAGTTAGCATCTTTTTTCGAGGAAACCATTTTAGCGAGGACTAACCTGGGTAAGGGCGTGGGCACTGTGGTTTGGCAGGAAAGATCGACTACCCATCATGAAGAGACCAACAATTAATGCAGCTGGGGCGACTGTGCCCACTGAAATAAGATAGCGGACAAAGCAAGTCGGTAAAAGTCTCACTATTCATGGGACTCTGCCCTCAATCACTCATGATCATTCCTCTCATAGATTTTGCAGCATGCAACGTCTTTCTTCGAGCGGAAGCAGCTGCGTGGATATCCAAGCAATGCTTTGTCCGACTCTATGCTTGAAGATGGCCACGATCTAGGGGCCAACGCTTCCAAAAGACGGTGTCGAGCTGCGTATTATGGCCCAACCATAAGATCGCCCAATCAGACAATAGATAGAGTCGATTCGAGCGTCGTCGAATGCCTAACGAGGCGTGCTGCCAGCGGAGTGAGTTCAAGTTTGAACTTGACTCTCCGATCATGCAGCGGTCGAGGTGCTACCGAGTGTACCCAATTCAAAGCCACAAATCTCAAATGCAGCATCCCTCAGACAGCTATAGCAGCTCGTAGTAAGCTCAAAACCTTAGTCTGAACCATTCATCCATTATCTAACCTATACAGTCAGCCTGAGCTTGGATATTATTCTTTAGCCAGAGTCGACGTCAGCATCCTCCCGACCTGCGATCTCGAACTTCATCCACCCAACTGCTATCACGGCCGCCCACTGGATGAACCGCGCAGAACATTCTTCTGTTCTGGAAGCTCAGACTGCCCTGCATCTCCTCGCAAGACTCACGACGACAAACTTTTGCGGAACGCCGAGGCCTCCTATGTATATTCGGGAGATCTACACAGCATGCCTGGGTCGAAAAAGGTACCGGCGTTACTTCCTGCATCGCTGAGAAGACGACAAGGAAGAAAAGATCAGCGACCTCAGTGACAAATCCCCAACTGGCTCATCGGACTCACTTCGCGCGAACTCGAACCGTTGGCCATTCTTCGCAGGAATGACTGTCGATGATGGCTCACAGGGAGAGAAAGACTCGCCGTGCCGGTTGTTCTCATGAACCACAAGAATGAAGGAAGCCGATTGCTCTAATGGACTACAGGTGAGTAAGATCGGATTCACCGTTCACGGACAGTGACTCATTTCTTCTCCTCCTGATTATTGTAACAAGACAGGCGCTGCATTTCATACCTGAATTTTATGAATGTCTGCCATAACGGCAGACTCTTTGTTGTTCAATCTTCAAAATGCGGCACCGCAACGTTTCATGCGATTTCTTAAACCATGAACCTCATCAGACTAGAATGGCTGCAATCTGTGGATCGCTGATCAAATTAGCCAATTGACGATCACCGACTCATTGCTGTCACATTCATCGTGCGTGTACCGATTCATAAAAGGCTAAAACTTATTCATTTCATGGTAGTCTTTGCAATGGCTTTTCCGGAAGTCGATTTCAGATCTGTTTTACCTCGCCTGAAAAGTGGAGGCCATCCTTCATTGTTTCGCCTTTGGGGACAGCACTTTGCTCAGGTGAGCTCTTGCTTCCACGAGGTGATAAATCCCTGAAGCTCCATCATACAAGAATTCTGATGAGCGGACAGAGGCGGCACGGCAAGCCGTGCTTTTGTAACGATAATATGGAAGAAAGTTCCTCCTACTATTCCCTCGATGATTTCTTCGTTGCTTCCTGAATGCAATAGAGATATTTACGCCACCCTCGGGCACAATGGCCATCTCAGACCGCCTCTAATCTCTGGTACAAAATGCCTCGATCCCAAATCTGTGAACCTGGTGATACGAATGACTTCAGGCTTCAGCGTCCACTTGATCACTTGAACGGTTATCTGTCCAGAAGGGTCGCTCCTAAAATTATGTTTCAATGGCGGAGAGCCCGCAATTCCTTCGAAGATCATGTGCCGGATCTGGATGTGCCCCATACAGTCGTCAGGGATATTCTTTGGTCGACCTTTAATTAAGGAATCGCGTCAGAATGTTGGATGCATCTTGGACAAACCTTCCGGGATATCCCGACTGACGCAACCGATATTACCCGTGACTAACTTTTTGCGGAGACGTGGTGCGCGGGCCGCCTGATCCCGCTGCTCCGCAAATTTCGACTCACCAATCGGTCCGACGACGTAGTCGGGATCGCGTTTGCTTCCTTCCAGCAACGGTTCCCGAAAATCTACCATATATTTCGAAGTCGAGCACGACCTGGATTGCATCTTCGAGCCACAACATGTGGCCCTTGCCGACTTCCATTGCGATTCAGTTCGTCGAGGGTGAAGAGAAGAGCGTTCCGCGAGCGGGCCCTCGCCACCCGTCTTCGCGAATGGCCTGACCGTTCACCTGAGTGGGGTCAAACCCTCCATGAAATTCCATTTTCCGAAGCTTTTGCTACTCTGCTTCTGTGCATATAAAGTGTTTGAGCTTGCCTACGGTCGAAGCATAGTAGTGTCAGATCGTATACTCCACTCCTACTATGGCAACCAGATATTCCGCCCTACTTGCTCTGTTCTGCGGATCCGCAATGGCGGTGTCACTCCCAAACTTGTTGTGTACGTCGTCATTTTGTTCATGATACGAGCCACTTGTCTCATAAATTGTGGATAATAGGCCCGCCTGTCAACACTAGCCCGGCGCATTACAACGACTCTTTCCTCCCGAACCCATTCGTCTTCAACGACGGTCTGCCAGTCCTTTTGAAGACTCAGTGGACTTGCCGCGCGAACGAGATCAGTCAGACCATCCAGAAAGACGAGCTCGGTATCCTTCCTCCCAAGCCCCAATCGCTCGCTGTCCAATTCGTTAACGGCAACACGCTGAACATTACCGTGACCAACAACGGAAAATCGATCAACTTCGCCCCCTCCATCACCTACCCCGCCAACGGCACCGCTCCTTTCCCCGCCTTCATTGCTTACGATGGCGGAAGCATTCCCTACCCCGACAACGTCGCCGTCATCTACTTCGACAACGATGAGATCGCCCAGCAGAACGATCAGTCCAGTCGTGGCGTGGGAAAATTCTTCGATCTCTTCGGTACCGATGCGTCGGCTGGTGCTATGACCGCCTGGGCTTGGGCAGTCTCTCGCATCATCGATGCTCTCGAGAAGACACCTCAGGCGAAGATCAACGTCAACAAGCTCGGAGTCACTGGATGCTCGCGAAACGGCAAGGGAGCCCTCGTCGCAGGTGCCTTCGACAGCCGTATCGCCCTGACCATCCCCCAGGAATCGGGCTCGGGAGGTGCCGCTTGCTGGCGCATCTCGGACTGGCAGTTGGCCACTGGGACCAATGTTCAGACCGCCCACGAGATAGTGCAGGAGAACGTCTGGTTCTCAACCGCCTTCGATCCCTTCGTCAACGACACCAGCACCCTTCCCGTCGACCATCATCTCCTCGCCGGCCTCGTTGCACCGCGCGGTCTCTTCGTTATCGAGAACACCGCCTATGACTGGCTCGGCACCCAATCCACGAACGGATGCATGCGGACGGGCCGCAAAGTCTTCGAGGCACTTGGTGTCGCCGATAACATGGGTTTCTCCCAGATCGGCAACCATCTTCACTGCGACTTCCCCGCCTCTCAGCAAGGCAATTTGACCAACTTTATCGACAAATTCCTTTTCAACAAAAACACCGACACTAACATCGTCGTATCTGATGGCAACTACACCTTCAACGAGAAGCAATGGATCAACTGGCCCACGCCGAACCTGATTTAGATTTGGTTTCTCTCCTGGTATATTTGTCGACGTAGATTACTATTCTGCGCCGTCCTGTATGTCCTGTTTTCCCATGGAAAGTATTGATTACATTCAACTAGTCGAAAAGAAATGAATTCTATGTACCATACTTGAAAGCTATAGCGCATATGCTCTCTTCCATTGCGACGCCGGTTTGCTGATAAATTGATACTCTCCCGCAGAGACGCTTTCAAACTTGACACTTGTGGAGCGTGCTTTTTCGTCATGAGGATCTACGGTTATTCCCTCCGGGAACCTCAGAGACGAGCTTGAGGATGCGACAGCCAACGAGATGAGGCTGGTCGGATCGAAATATGTCAAGGAAGACTTCATTCGAAGAATGACCCATGCGAAGAGGATGATCAGCACAATCCCTGAGATTCCAATGGGGAGGAACGCAAGGAGCGCATGTGAATTCATTTCCCATCCATAGGTCGATCTTTGCATGGCTCCTGTAAGCGGTCGCGTACAGGGGTTTGTTTTGGTGAATTCCGACGTTTGAGTGAGCATTTGAAGGGTAAATATTAATCGAAGAAATGATGCCTTGGTTTCCGTCATAAGTATTCGACAATTACTGCCTCAGAGAAAACCTACCTCATACTCGAGAACTCCTCGAGTCATCGTTTCTAGCATTGAAAGGAAGGACAGTTGAGGAGCGCCCGTAACCAGCGTCTGGTTCATGACGAAAGGAACGTAAATCGAATTTATCGCGTCGATGAACAGATTCCCGTCCTCGCTTTGACTTGTCTCCAAGACGTAGATCAAGGCATCCATAGAATTCTCTAGGACTCTGAAGCTCTGATCTCTTGTCTCGACGGACCCATCACTATTCCAAGAAAATGCCGAAGGGGGCGAATTATAGTCCAGGTGTCCCGTTGTGATCGATCCATTTACTTCGCAGCTGATGTTTCCAATGATTTCGTAAGATCCTCCTGTGCCATAATTGGAAAAATACAAGAGATGGCTCTCCAAATTTGGCGTGCTAACGGATTCAGGACGGTCAAGCGAGGCCACAATGAAGCTGCTGTTTGGGAGCAACCATGTTTGACCTTGCCCGTCTGGGCAATATCCGGTTACATTGACCATACTGCTACTCTGGTCAAGGAAAGCGGTCATGGGCGACTCGTTGATATATTGGCAAGAAACCGAAATATCAATTCCTTGTTGATCCAGTGAGGAATTAGCTTGCCTGGAGTATGACTGGGTCGTATCGAGATGTTTATCGCTGGCAGGCCCCTGTGGTACCGCACCGCCCGTAGATCCGTAAAAAGTAGATCCTCCCATTTCATATATTTCGACTACTTCTTGAAGTGAAGGACTTCCTAGTTGGTCTAGTTGTTGTTTGAATTCTTTTACAATCTGGCTCTGCTTTACTGAACAATCCAAATGGTGAATCGGTGTGTGACATACTGCTGAACGCCCTGCCGTCATGATTTCAAGTCTCTTCCCGGATGACCAGCATGTATTAACGCCCAAACCAGATAGATTCTAAATGAGACGAGACGAGACGAGATGAGTTGACTGGCGCAAGGATGATATTCCTGAAATATTACCTGCCATCCGCATGCTCCGAACGAAAATAAGTTGTTGTCCGAGAACCAAACAGAACACGAAGCATCCGTGGCCAAAAAGTCAATTTCCCAACCGCTCAAAGGTTCACTCAGGACTATTGGTAATGGAGCAAGAATAGTTGTGTATGCGGCAGTCAACACTCCGAAAACAATTGCAGAAGCAATAGTCATCAGGGAATAGAGTGGGCGCCGCCAGGTTAGAAGGCCCACCCCTGATCGCAGAGCGGACAGAGCTTCGATGGTCGCGAATGTAGACCAGTTGAGGGAACGCTTCCGCGCAATGAATGATATAACAGTAGAGAACAAATTTCGGGTGAGCCAAGCGAACACTGAGGAAATGATGGTGATGATGAGAAGTGTACGGCGGGGGTTACACGTAGCCATTGTCACCAGAAACTCTGGCGCAACAAGGCCACCACTTCCATGGCTGCTCACCGCTAACAAAATGAGAAAGCCGCTGGGTAAACCAATCGCAATCATGAATTGGAAGCAAGTGAGAACGTAAATTCCAACCGTGTACGATTGAGGATACAAAAGATACGTGGAATGGACGGATGAGCTCGAAATGATACTGAATGTTGGAGTGATAGGTGTTCGAGGGTCGAAGCTACGAAGAGGAACCCTTTCTGAATCCCAGTCGTTCATCGTGGTCAGCGTCCGCCGTCCGATGTGGCGATAAGCCTGAGTAGGGGGCTCCTCATAACCGTTGCGCGTCCCACTTCGTATTTTGAAGTCCGAGATTGGGTAGAGATCCTCAGGGAGCTAGGGGTAGACATATGATCATAATTGAAAAGAAACGCGGAACCAACAAAGTGTTACAGAACGGGCAAGAACGTATGATTACATAATCTGTTGTCATATGCTGATTGGCTATCTGGAGGTCACTCAACGATTTTGACACTTTCAGGCGCCAGAATGCAAGGCACTATCGACCTTTGGGCATCAGGTTTGACATGGGAAAGAACAAGGTGTGCTCACTCGGTTCCAGTGACTGCATGAAATTCTGCGGTCACAGGTGATGCAGGGTACCAGGGGCTACAAAGCATTCGATGAAAGTCACAGGAGACCCATCGAGATTTAATCAAGGCTTTCGTCAAAGCGGCCAATATGCGAGCTTTGTTTCGACAAGCATCGACATCGGGAAGTCATGTGGTTCAAAATCCAGCGAACTAGCCTATAATGACTGTTGATGAAAGAAGCGGAAGTTCATGCCTTTTTCAAACGTGGTTGCATGTTTGGGAAAGTGAAGTATTACACAGCCTTGTCAAGAGACGATGGACTAGCAGTGCACCAGATAATAGAAATAATGATCATGGCCACCGGAGAATAGCAGAGGGGGACACTCCAGATAAGGAAAAATCCAAAGACCTATGATATATTGTTGTCCTCTGTGTACTGTGAAAATATACAATGAGAAAAAAAAAGGAAAAACAGACGAGAATCCCGACCTCCCGCACCTCGTGGTTTCCACTACCCCGACCCCAACAGATCAGGCGTCACCCCTTTTCCGGATGAGATGGTCCCCAGTTCGGCGTTATCAAGGAGAAGCCGCGACTCGTCCACCGGCACGCGCCCTCACATAGGACAGCAGTCGGCCATGCACCAG
>KV428008.1:92638-104599 GCA_001632355.1 Sistotremastrum suecicum HHB10207 ss-3
TAGGGGGAGTCAGAGTCGCGAGGAAATCGGATTCGGAGAGGATTCTGCGCGGATTCGCAAACTGGATTCGCGGTCGAATCCTCTCAGAATCCTGATTCAACTCTGACCACCCCACGTAGGAACAGGATTCTGCCTGGATTCCATGTAGCATACAAATTGATTAAACCCGACCTGGGCTCATGGTGCATGAGCACGGCAGCCTCGGCAGGATCACTGTCATACCCAAGAAGGAAAAAAAAACTCTTCGGCTTGGGCTGCTGCAGGTTGCTCCCAACAATGCCCCGTCTCTCTGCCCGTCGACTAGCTGCTCGCGACCTCCTCCTGCTTACAACTAAATACTTGAAGTGGCGCCTGCTGCAATTGAAGGAAAAGGCGCCGGAGAACGGAGGAGTTACATGAGCGGTTGAGGAGGTTGGCATCCAGAAGTTGATGTTGAGGCTTGGTTGAGGGACAGGAGAACGAGGACGAGTAGAGTATAATAATTTATTCAATGTCCGAAGACAACTGTACAGTACTACCTATAATGGAAATGAGCCAGCAAAGATGATTGCAAGATGATCCCAAAGTGAGGATACTGCGAATTGGATTCTGGAGAATCGGATTCGCAAGTCGAATCCGCTCGAAAGGCGATTCGACATGGATTCGCGATTTCAGGATTCGACGCGAATCCGCTCAGAATCGCGCCAGAATCCAACTTGCGAATCCGCGCTGAATCCTCTCTGAATCCAGATTCGCCTCAACTCTGACTCCCCCTATTATAGAGGAATATTATTCTCGGATGACCTAGGGGTAGAGTAACATGAAGAGAAAGATGTAGGATACAGGGATGATGAAAGCTATGAACGAAAAGAATGGTGGGTTGAGATAGATGAACAATAATGATAGTTGAAGGTGTGCAGATGATGTTGATAAAATATTTGCTTGGGACTGCGGCGACGGCGAAAATCCTCAGATGAACCCGTGCCACGAAGATGAACAGGAATAGATGCTTTAACAGCGACTCTCATCGAGCGAGTTTTACAGATTAGAGCCGAAGAAAGGAGTCGACATTCTCGTGACACGATGCGTCGGCGTCGATTGAGTTGACAGGATGCCTGCGGCGGAGGGTGTACCAATCTCGTTCTCCTCGTTCTCGTCCGTCTCCTCCGTCAAACGGCCCGCAATGGAATGATGGGTGACCGGGATGGCTGATGATGAAGGAACAGGATGAGGTTGCCCTTCGCCGGACGGCTGCTCAGAGTGCCATACAAACTCTTGACTCCCACGAACTCCTCCATCATCCACCGGCGCGGTAGAATCGAACCAGAGTTTTGTGAGACCCTCAACCCATCCGTTGTCATGCTTTAGTCGATCTTCAATATGATAAATCGAGCCGGGGGCTTGGGGAGTGTATAAGGAGTACGCGGCATGATCACGTGTACGCCGGGGCGTAGCAGGGACCTCCGGTAAATTGAACGCGGACAGGAGTGTCGTTTCCAGGGAAGGAATACGAGAAGGACCGGCTACTGCCTCAGGTCGGGTCGTCGCCGAATGTGCAGAACCAGATTTTCGCCGGCGGCTCCCTATCCGAGTGAGCTTTTGGAAGAAAGATGGGGCATCCGAAGACGCCGGGGGTTGATAAGGGTCACGAGAAGAAGGCGACTTCATCAAGGTCAAATCCAAACTGGTCCGAGCTCGCTTGTTGACGAAGTCTCTCTCATTCTCCTTCATCGACGATGACAAAGGGTGCCCACGCTTTAGGGAATTAGGCTTCTCCGGACCGTGACTGGGAGATTTCATAGTCGTGTTCCCAGTCATCTCACTCGGAGGGGGATTGGACTGCGATCTTTGTTTCGACCGTCTGGACGATGAGGGCGTCGCCGGGGCTGATTGAGAATAAGACGGGCGAATTGGCGAATAGCGAGTGTTGGTCCTCGACGTCGAAGAAAGGACACCGACAGCAGTATGCTTATGTTGCCTCGTTCCTGGAGTACGGAGGGTTTCAGATGGGACAGAGGGAGCTTGAGGAGCCCGATGGAACGTCGGTGGCATTGCGACAGCTTCCAACCTCTCTTCGGAGTCTTCCGGGACGGAGGCCAACGTACTCCCACTTGAGACTCTCTGGCGCATCTGTATATGCGCGTTGCTTGAAGGGCGCGATCTCGAAAGGAGTGCGGATGTATGCGAGCTGTGGTGGTCTGACTCGGTGGCAGCCTCGAAGTCGACGACTGTTGATTCTGACAAAGTCGATGTGAATGAACGGGGAATAGAACTGCTTCCAGGTCTTGCGTCGTGACTGTGGTCATGAGGACTGAAATCCCGACATCCTAATACCCGCCTGGTGGCCTGGTATTGCCGACCAAGAGCCTCCTTTCGTACTTCTTCATCATCAACGGCGCAGAACCAAGTCCATAGCCTTGCGACTTTGGTCAGCCACCACCTGACTTCGGGGAAAACCTGCAGTTCGGTTTTAGTGAGCTGTAGTGGGACGTCAGGGACTTCAGAGTAAACCGAATACAAAATTATTGAAACGTACGTCAAATGAGTTTTGCGCTCGCCCAAGGACTGCCTCATTACAATCGTCACAGCGCCCGAATGCTTGCGCGTTGATGACTCCTCGCAACGGTTTCGGTACGTGAGGAAAAGTGTCGCTGATGATTCTTGTTCCACATTTGATTGAACCGGCCCATACATCCGCCAACGCCGCGTCGGCAAAATTCCAGCCAGCTAGCTTCATCGTTTCCATCGGATCGATGATCTTTGAGAAAAACTTGAAACTAAGAGGGTCGCCGTCACCGTGCTTCTCATGAGCGGTGCGCAAGAGCTCGCCGATTGCGGAAGTCGCTGTTGGTATTAACTCGGGGTCTCGCAGACGCATCAAGAGCGACTTTAGAGATTGTTCTGCGCACTCATATCGATGGGAATTGCCAAGTATGCGGATAATCTTGAGTAGTTGTCCGAGGATGACAGAAGCCCGTCTGACTTGCGAGACTGGTGAAAGCCAGAAGGCTGATATTGAAGCGACGAGATGGGGGAAGAGAGATACTATTTCCGGAGAGTCTGGGGATTCTTCGTAGAGTGCGTTAATCGGTAAAATGATTCTGCAATATGATCAATGTCTGCATTGATACTTAGGAAAGAGAAGTGACTCAACTGTTTCCGCAAAATGGCATACGACTCTTCCCAATCCTCAAATTGGGAGGCTATACATGCCAATAGCGCGACACTCTCCACCACGAGTTCCTTATTAGGCTGGCTCAGTATCTTGGAGGATAATTTCATGACACAGTTGAATAAGAACGAGCGTGTAACGGCGCGTGTGTCGGGAGGCAGTGATCCATTGATAGCAGACATGCGTAAATCCGCCGCGATTCTGCGCATGATGAGGAGAGAATCCGGTGTCTCCGCCGCTGGATCTGTTGCTATTTCGTTCATCAATGCGACGACTCTCTTGAACTGCTCCGGGGAGCCTGAGGCGATGTCTTCCTCGGCTAGACGTAACAACATCCGTGCCTCCACATTCTCTCCGGTGGTCCATTGTACCTCACGACTTTGGATAGGGAGCGGACCATCCGTGTCGAGGACGGCGAAGCGGGACGGATTGAACGCCGAAGGATGACGTGGTGAGGGTGCGCAGACTGATTCTACGCATATCATTGAGAAAACGGATGTCTAGTGAATTTGAATCGAGCTTACCACTAGTCGAAAGTGACGGGAGCATAACTGTAGTAAAGACTGTAAAGTGTAGTTGATTTGGCGCGGTAGAGAACTGTGGATGAGTGGATAGGTGGGGGGAAAGAGAGGCACGACGCGGACTGCAGATTGTCCCGTCTTTATCCCCTCCTCCCTGAATGCAATTCAGGGGGAGGGTTTGTTATCGACTGGGGGGACCCTGCAAATGACATCACTGCACCACCCGTTAACTCCGGCATGACGCGAAGTCACTTGTGCAGCACAGTCGACGTTGACGACTTGCACGACAATGTGCTACGAGGGGATTTATAGTACAACAACTAATACCATACCTGATCGTGCGTCTCAAGATATGAACACATGGCAAGACACATGGTCAAATATTATTATGAAGAAAGAAGAGATCATTGTTGCACGAGGGCCTCGAGCTGGACTTGTGCCTAAAGAATCATGAATAATATACAATCCTATTCAACTTTCAATGACTAGGAGGAGGGGATAACAAGGCGCAGAGCGCTGCTAAAAAACATATATGAGCACTGGTTAGACTGAAGACAAGGGGCGGATGCTCGATATTCCTGGCACGAACATGACGCAATCGGAACCAAAAGAAGACCCCAATCGGGAAACTCAGGCCGACTTCCGGCAGATTTGTGGCCATCCATCAAACTCTGCTCTGTAGTTCGATAACACTCTTGTAACTAATGTTGATAAGACTAGACATCACAGAAACCGTCATGCGATGACTTGGACTGGATTACGGACACTGTAACTAAAGGAAGTCGCCGCTCCGGGCAATTCTAGCCGAATGCGGGGTCGGCCTGGACCCACAGTCCTGCCGAAAGTCGGAAGCAAAATGTATCAAGGGTTTGAGTCATCGAAGTGGTGATTCGAGTCACAGATGGAGAACTTCGACCGATTTATGATGAGAGCAGCGGAAGGTCACGGCTTTGTTGTCTGTGTCTTCACTTTCAGTAAGGTGAAATATTACACGGCCTTGTCAACAGATGAGCAACAAGTGCATCAAATAATAAACATGATATTCAGGGCCGCTGGATAACAGCAGAGCGGAACATTTAAGATGAGAGAAAGTCCTATGATGTATTGTTGTCCTTTGTGTCCTCTGTGAAAATATACAATGAGAAAAAAAAAAGGAAAAACAGACGAGAATCCCGACCTCCCGCACCTTGTGGTTTCCACTACCCCGATCCCAACAGATCAGGCGTCGCCCCTTTTCCGGACGAGATGGTCCCCAGTTCGGCGTTTTCAAGGAGAAGCCGTGACTCGTCCACCGGCACGCGGTCTCACAGAGGACAGTAGGCGCCCATGTACCAGCACGTCCCCATGGACGCTTGACTGAGTTGAACCTGGGTCGCGACATCCAGTTACTCAGCCCTGTGATACACAGCGTTCTACCGCCTAGGCTACCTCGCCCACCGTTAGTATACTGGGTAACGCGAGCGTATAAGCACTTCTTTTTCCCTCTTGACAGTACTTTTCGCGAGGCGGTCCGCTTTGAGATTCCGGATTCCGCCGGATGCATCTATATTCGGAACCAAGGGATATGTGCTGCCAGAGTCAAGTAGTCGCATCAGGATGATCCGATTCCGAGTATGTATGCTTTCGAATCCGCCAATTGTGCAGAAGATAACAGTAACGGCGTCGGATGGATGTTTGAATCAGGAGAAGTAGCAATGTCGGCTCAAAGCTAGAAGCTATGTCCTGCGGAGTAGCAGTCATGGCAGCGATTGATGTTTTTAAAGATTTGTGAGCAGGGTCCAAGTGTGAAGCCTATGCGGATGAGGCCAAGAAAAGGTCCACAGAGGGAAAAGGGATTATCGAACATCTGTTTGAGGTCAATTGCATTTTTCTTCCCTTTGACGGTGATTGAGGAAAGCCAAGTACGAAGGACAAACAAACCCGACGCAATCGTGTACACCGAGGAATCTACAATCATCGATATCATGAACATAGTAGAATCAAGAAATGAAAAAAAGCGTACAAGACATAAGGGCTGCGAGAATTCCGCACTCCATCTGATAAAATGGCGTATCAAATTTTGACGGTGACGAAAGCCGCCAATGCATGAGGAAAAGCATAGTCATGATTGAAGAGAGGCAAAATCAAGGTAAAGTGATAACCGAAAGATGGATAGACTGTGGGAACGGATGCCTATATAAAGTTGCAGGTCAGAGGCCTGCGATAGGCGAAGAAAGCACCTGCGGAATGATTTCAGGGACCGTAGCGAGACTCGCTGTGATTCTGATGACCGCGGAAGAGCGCTTTCGTGATATGTCATATGCATCACGAATAATTGCGCAGAGAGCCCGTCTTTGCTTGTGAATGAGGCGTGGCAGAGCACGATCCAGTGAGCAGAGTCAAGGAACATCGGGGGGAAATGTCAGAGATGAACCTAGAAATTTCACGTTGAAAGGTTGCGAATGTATCAGTGATGATAAACGAACCAAGTATGTCGGTGTTCTTCGAAGCGTGGGTATAGACCGAGGCAAGCGGCCCTCTCGCAGCCTGATATCCATAAGAGAAATACGTAGATCGGTATCAGCACCTGGCAGCACACTCCTTAGCAGACCGCGAAGAGCAGCTTAGAAGGGAAGGAACGCATACGAGCTGGACGAAAAGCAAGCAATTTTGAATTAGACGCCATGATGTCAAACGAAAGGCACGAGAGTGATCATGACGGGTCACATGTAGAGAACACAGATGAGCCCATAGCAAGCTCAGACGCATGTCCCAGCGCATAGGCCTGATCTACCAGATGGACAATGCTCATGCCTGCAGTGTATGCTCAGTCACCGCATCGAGAAGATCGGAGAACATTGCTTGACTCACCGATGAGCTTTCAGCATAGTTTAATCTTACAGCTGCACGACATCACACCATTGCTGCGATGTCCACAGAATCGATAACAGGACATTCTCGAATTGAGAGCACTGAACCGGACGCTTGACGATTCATAGGGCTACCTCCCTGGCCTGCTTCATCTTCCTCATCAAGTATCGGGTGCAGCGAATGTGATCAACCTGAGGACAGAGGACTGAAAGTGTTATGAGCATCTCAAAGGAAACAGAAATGATGGCTCACCTTGGCTAAGACGACTGCCATGCATCGCCGCCATCGATGTAGCAGTACGATGGATAACAACTGCTCTCGGAAACTCTCTCATTGCACACGTCTCAGCCACCTGAGCGAATGCTCGCCTATGATCGTCTCAGAGCTGATTTACAAGACCATGCCTGTCAAACGGTTAGCGGGATCATACAGACGAAGATGAGGATTATACTGACCTCTTCCTTCCCGTCCTACCAACATTTTCTTAGCAAGGAAGTGTGGTGCTCACAGGACGAAAGGCGACGATATACATCGAGGCCTAATTAGACTTTATTGAGGCTCAAATGCAGTATAATAAGTTCAAACCGCAGAGACTCACAGAGCTTTACAAGCAGCGTCCAACAACTTTCTAGTTATTGCTTTGTACCTCAATTGTTCAATGAAATAGGATCTGTCTTGAGGCTGCTGAGCTGCCACATGAGTATTCAACGACTCATATTTCCGGACCGTTGTAGTGCACGTCAACCGAGGGTGGCTTACATAAGCTCGAGCACGCTCACCTGGACCATGCCAACGACTCACCCAGTGCAGTCTACCTACTACCCGTACGCGTTGCGCCTTCGAAGAATTGAAATCTTGCATCGCAGTACAGGCCTCCATTTCAAAGCAACACACGTCAAACCTCTCTGCTCGGCTGAAGATACTAGCTTCGGAAGTCTTACAGCGATCTACTTGAAATCAACGAGCATTTTAGCCTCTTTCACGGGCCAAATAGGTCACCGTCTGCTCGTCATATTAAACATGCCCCGTCGAGCTCTGGAATATGGACTTGCTGCATCTTATGCTTTGCATGCTAATCGCGGGATATATCATCCCAGTCCGCGTGCACTACTCTTGGTCCTATTCATGCATAGCCCTGCAACTCGAATTCGTGTGACTGCGAAAGCTTCGGTTTTTGACCTTGGAGCACAAGCCGGGATTTTTTTTCATTTTTCCTCGCATATCTGCCGGTGATGGAACTACCTCTCACAGTCTCGGCCTCCAAACATTGTGTCGCATTTTCTGGCATCAGCCTAAGTTATCGCTTGCTTAGCGTGCGCAGAGGGGGGTCGCTGGCACTGGCGTACATTTATAAAGGATTTGGCTGTTGAACCCCAAGAGGGAAATTGAAAGGTGTGTCCTTTGTTTTCCGTAAGGGCTTTCCTTTCCGCTCTCCCTTGCATAGTTCGTCTACGGTACTTGTCGTTATTTTCTGCTCCTCCTCGTCACAATTTCTTTCGTGCGCTCAGTCTAAAATTCTGGTCATTCCTCAGTTTTGGACCTTTGGTGTCTTCGTTCTCGTTTCGAGCTGGCTTCTGGACCGTTTCTTCGTTCTTTCACTTTCACTTTCACTATCAGTTTATTGACGCTCTCTTCCGTTCCTCATTTTTCTCCGTTTTACTCCTCCGTCGCTCTTATCTCGGTATCGATTCACTCACTAGTACCACATTCGGTATTCATGACGAGCTCGAGCATCAGCTTCTACTTCCTTCGTTGTACCTCTTTCGGCTCGTTCTCTTCGCCCTGTCTTTCGCCTCCGACTCTCTGATCCACTTCCTCCCCTCCTCTTTCATCTCCTGTTCTATGCTTACGATACTTCTCTTTTTCCCTTATTTCCTTGCGTTTTTCTTCTGCTACTTTTACTTCGCGATCGTTTCTGCCGGTACTAGTAATAGTGGATAACCCCTCTTCGCCGCTCCATGTCATGTATTGCTGTCCAACTGTGATAAATATCACCCATTAAATTGATGTTCTTCGTTTGAGCTTCCTCATAACTGGTCTATGCCTCGTAATTCATAGATTCATTTTCAAGTCTGACAAGTATCACAAATGATTTGTGGACCGTCTTTATTGTCGAGTGGCAATACGACTCATGGGCGAGGAAATCGAAATTGCAATCCTGATCAGCTCAGTCTACCATTTACGAAAGAAGCGCCGACATCCGGTTGCTGCTAACCATACGCACGAGTGCATTGAGCAATAAAATGACGGTGATCTGCAAGAGAACAGCAGGGCAGAATCCAAAGCCCTACAAGTATTCCTGGATTTCAGAAAAAAAAAATAGAACAAAATGAGTAACAGACGAGAATCCCGACTTCCCTCACCTAGTAGGTCCACTACCCCTTTCCCCATGGATCGGGCGTCACCCCGAAGGATGAGATGGTCCTAGTTCGGCGTGTTCAAGGAGAAGCCGTGACTCGTCCACCGGCAAGCGGTCTCACATAGGACGGTAGGTGCCCATGTATCAGCACGTCCCCATGGACGCTTGACTGAGTTGAACCTGGGTCGCGACATCCAGTTACTCAGCCCTGTGATACACAGCGTTCTACCGCCTAAGCTACCTCGCCCGCCGTTAGTATACAGGGTAACGACAGACTATAGCCATTTATTTATCCTCTTGACGGTATTTCTCGTGAGGCGGTGCACTATGAGGCTCCGGATTCCGACGGATGCATCTATATTCGGAACCAAGGAATATGTGCTGCCAGAGTCAAGTAGTCGCATGAGGATGATTCGATTCGGAGCTGGCGTTCTAACGATTCTCAAGTCTTGTGGGAGAGGACAGTCGTGCCGTCAGCTGGCTGTTGTAATCGAGATGTACAGCGGTGTCGCTCTGGCGCTAAAAACTGGGTCCTCAGAGGTACTAGCGTAGTGGTGGCAAGGAAAGAATTCGCATAGAGGAATAGGGAAGTCGAGAACATTGAACAGGGCTATCAGCCGCAAGTGTATATATCGAATAATCTATAATCACTCCTTTCAGACTCTCAGGGACAATGTGAGACTAAAAACCCTGATACATACCAGGCAGAAGTGCCCCGAGAGCTCCGCGGATAGATTGGTGTATATAATTTTGACGACGAAAATGAACCATGCGAGAGATAAAGCATATTCATGGTTGAACCTCGCTGAAGCAAGGCTGCATCGACACAAGTCTAGTAAGCGACAGATGGATGGACTTCAAGTTCGTGAGCAAAGGCCTGTGCACAGTTGAAGATGGGAAGCTTGAGATAGTGGAAGGATGTCCTAGCCAGATGATTTCAAGGATTGCAGCAAAACTTGCTCTGATTCGAGAGTTTTGAAGCGCCAAGCGTTCGAAGTAGAAATCTTGCCAAAAGGTTCCGATTTAATAGAAGATGCAAGTTGCACTGAGAACCTGAGCCGCCGATCGCGTTGACAGAACTGAACATGTTCTACGTTTGGCGTCCGACACGCGCTTTGATACGCGCAAGACCAATCCACATGAACGCCAGAAATCGACCCGGCAGTGAGAGAAAGCGTAACTGACAAGTATCGGACGTTGAATGAGGACCTGGAGACAAGAGATAGCTCTATGCAACAAAAGTTGGATCAGTAATTGTAAACTCGATGGCACCACATGCGTAGCTTACCGAGAACTCCGACTTCACGCATTGGCGGTGGATCCACAGTTCAGGGAGGCGAACATGCAGCTGGGAGGGCTCGGATGAGCGATGATAGCACCACAAACCGAGATTGAACAGTATATTCGCAGAGTCCGGGTTTGTCTTCGAACAGACAGAGAAGAGCCGTTTCGGATGAAGAGCCAGATTACAGCGGTTATGTGGGTCCTAAAGAGACAACACTTGTTTGTAAGCTTTCTTGGCACTTAGCATGTCATTATGACGGACCGACGAGTTAGGCCCCTCGCGTCTCCTCTGTTTCGCCGGAAACTTTATGTTGTGGTAGTGAGCGATGTCTTCGCAGGAGCATTTGGGGCATGAGAGATGACTTGGATGTCATTCCATGGAATTCTTAATCGCAAGGAGCTTGTGATCCTCAATGGAGTCGATGGCTGTTGTAGGGTAGGGGAGAGATTGAGCGGTTGGCAGCCGACAACTGCTGGAACGGTTATCGATCCTATGAACTAGGGAAAAAAATGAAGGCATAACTTCAATAGTCGTTCGCGAAGCATTGAGTGGAGAAAAAGATCTTCAGAGAAGAGACGCGTGGCATAGGATGGCCGACAGCACAGAAAGGTCGAAGTATTCCAAGACCACATTTCCGAAGGACGGGTACGCCACAGGAGCGTATGAGACGCTAGGATTCAGAAAACATTCTTGATGCTTCCGTTGATGATACACCTGCTGCGCATCTGAGTCAGTCTGAGCGATCACCTTCGAAGACGAGCAACCGGCGCGGGCTCACCTTTAACAGTCGTGCGACCAAGACCATCCAATCATCAATCACTCTAGTCTGAAGCCAAAGCTACCATCTCCGTGGATGCGAATGACGAGTATGTGAGTCTGGAGGCATTGTGCAGGACTTCCGAGTCTGGCGATGATGTACGGGAACGGCTGCAGTGAGACCCGGACCTTCCTGGGTCATCGGGATAAGAGCAAAGCGACCAGTATGACAGTTCTAAAGACAAGAATTGTTGGAATACGCAAAGATTGAACAGCGCAAAGAATCCTCACCCTATGACATTCTTCATCCGGCCAGTCGCTGGCCCCTCCCAAGTTTATGCTCCTGATTCCGAACGAAGATCGTCCTGAAGGATATGCATCGCGACGACATGGAATGATATGGTCTAGATTATGGTCTTCTCTGTTCGATGGTCAGCAAGCCCATAAGACTGGGAATTCAATTCACCGACCTGCACATTTTTAGATCTTGCTTGCTCTCCTATCGATGGTGGCTTGCTTCGCGGGTCTATTTGAATTAATTGCCAAGGGCAGGGGAGGCCTTCAGTGCGTACGTGAATGCTATCCTGTAGACGAGATCGCTGTCGGATGATGTTGGCGCGAGGCAAGTCGGGGTCGGGTCGGACGGGTTCGATTGACTAACAGAAGATATCATTAGGGGGAGTCAGAGTCGCGAGGAAATCGGATTCGGAGAGGATTCTGCGCGGATTCGCAAACTGGATTCGCGGTCGAATCCTCTCAGAATCCTGATTCAACTCTGACCACCCCACGTAGGAACAGGATTCTGCCTGGATTCCATGTAGCATACAAATTGATTAAACCCGACCTGGGCTCATGGTGCATGAGCACGGCAGCCTCGGCAGGATCACTGTCATACCCAAGAAGGAAAAAAAAACTCTTCGGCTTGGGCTGCTGCAGGTTGCTCCCAACAATGCCCCGTCTCTCTGCCCGTCGACTAGCTGCTCGCGACCTCCTCCTGCTTACAACTAAATACTTGAAGTGGCGCCTGCTGCAATTGAAG